>JAUELJ010276513.1:0-15010 GCA_031471255.1 Dryodora glandiformis
TTTAAAAAAAAATCCGGCTCATTTATTTTAATGTCTCGTTTCTTACATCGCTTACTTTGCTTATGGTCTTCGGATCGACTTGTCCTCTGTCGCAAAGTTGTCAATCATTTTAATTAGATAAAGTCGGTCACATTTTCAACGCTTTCAAAGTTTCGAAAAAGATAAAAGTGAGAAAGAAGTAATTGAATGGAATTAGTGGGAATTCTTTCGGTCTATCTCCTCTTGTCTTTGTTCTCAGTGAGAACCATCAAATTTTCTGGTCGAGTCGACAAGATTGTGTATTCAATCAACAGCTCTTGAGTTTTTCTTTTTTGAAAATTGTGGTTTTTCATTTTTAGCGACTCTGCTTTGCTCGGCATGCAATCGTTTGCGCATTTCAAAGCATGTGTATCAACGCCAACAAGCGTGAACTTTTAGCGAAATCACGACACGTTCATTGTCACCGTTGTTAATATCTAAAAGGTTCATAAACTTTGTCTTATCGCACACCTTTATCAAATGACTATAGATTTCCGTGCGGTATATAAAAATTATTTATATCAGTTGACAGAATGACTGAGCTTTGGGATCCAGGTCACAATTGGATTCTGCAATTTGATCAGTGCATAAAGAATTATGAGACAAGGTCTCGATCAATATCGAAAGGTATTAGGGGGATTGTTGGTGTAGCGTTTGCCAACACCTGAGGGGTGCAATGAGTTGTAGAAAATAAAGGGCGTTTAAAATTCATTTGCAATTGACTTCAAGGTATGAATGCCCTTTTCAACCACACCTGAGAGTGAAAGAGAAGAGAGCGAAACCTCCATAAGTTTCTGCGAAATAATTGCAATATTTCAAATTTCAACTTTGAATTATTGCTTCCAGCTGCACCACGCCATCTATTTTCTTGAATTTCACCATATATATATATATTTCATTATATTTTAATTGCAGGTAACAATCATGGGGATGACGAAACGGATCGCATGTCGGTGAGAAAATTTCTACATTTGATTTGATTTGAAGACTCTTAAATATATTGTAGTAAGAAATAATAGAGAAACTCCACCTTGAAGAGGCACCAAGATGGCAGCTATCCTTTTTCAAATTAGCAATATTTAGCGGACAATTTATTAATATTACCCCGTCTTTCCTTTTACGTCCTAGACGTTTGGACGTCAGAATTTTATGACTGACAAATTCCGCGGGTTCCCGGAATTCTGATCATTCATTTTAATATTTTGTAATTATAGGTATTTGTTTGCGGTTTGTCGATACGATGAGTAATATTTAAGTTTATTCGAAGCATCATTTTCATATTAAAAACCATGTAAAAATCTGAATGTCAGCACACCCAAAAATACGGGAAATCGCGCACCCCTACTTAAAATAATAGTGTTAATAAATGTTTCAGGTCAAATCTGCACCTCCTTCTAAATCCAGGTCGAGTAGTGTTCCGGCGGGAAAAAGGCAGATATTCACCGCTCCGAAACCTCCTACAGGTAAATTCTAATTATATTTTTTGATTGTGCTTGTAAAACTAATATGTTGCTTTGTCCGCTTTTACTAACTTTTTCACAGAGCGATCGTCTATAGCTGGATCAGGCGTGCGAAGAAATCCGTCCATGAGAGCTTCAGGTATTATTTACTATAATAAATTAAGTTTAGGATGGGTGTATGACTCGTTGTCATTGGTAGAGCACTGGAATTTCGACCTGAGAGACCCAGGTTCCAATCCCTGTGATGACGCTTCATTTTTTTTTCAATCAAATTATATTTATGAATTGTAAATTTAACGAAATTATATACTTCAGGTGGTCAAGCTGGAGCTGTAGATGAAGAATCTTTCATTCAGGCGTTTGAAGATGTCAAGCAAGTCACAATATTCAACGGTAAAAATCTACTTGATGAACTGACCAAAGTAAAGGATACACTAGCCAAGACAAACAATGATTGGAAAGTCAGAATCGACGCCCTAATGATGGTTCGATCACTCTTGTTGGCTGGAGCAGCAAATTATGAAGAGATGTACCAAAGTTTGCGTATACTTGAAGTACCATTTCAATCTAGTGTCAAAGACCTGAGGTCTCAAGTTGTAAGGGAGGCATGTATCACGATAGGATACATGTCTCAATGCTTGAAGCATCGTGTTGATCGCTTCTTAGAGGCCATGATGCAAAACATTATTGGGCTCATCCAAAATTCTGCAAAAGTGATGTCGACATCCGGTATCGTTTGCATGAGATTCATCATCCAGAACACTTACAGCGCCCGTTTCATTCCCATATTAACGGGCAACATGTCGAGCAAATCACGAGATATACGGCGATATTGTTGTGAATTAATTCAACAGTTGCTCCATACTTGGCCAACCCATGCAATGGAGAAGCATGTTTTACTCCTTCAAGAAGCCATTAAAAAGGGTATTTCTGATGCCGACCCCGATGCCAGGTCTTTCGCAAGGAAAGCTTATTGGGCTTTCGCTGATCATTTCAAAGATCAGGCAGATCATCTTCTCAATTCTCTCGACCACAACCATCGGCGTCTGCTTCAATCAAGTGGTGGAGGCGACATGTCTAATTCTTCATCAAGTAACTCTCTAAACACTGCTGGCAGGGGATCAGCCATGTCTACAACAGCTGCTTCCATCGCCACCCCTGGCCACTCCTCTGTATCAACCATGCCTCGGTCACGACAACATTCGTTCACGACGTCTCAAGAGAACCTTGGTGGTGGTAGTGAACGGAAAACATTGTCGCGCAAAAATAGTGGTATTCCTTTATACACATCACCGGCAAAAACCGAATGTAAGTTTGTTTTACTTTTCATCCATGAGTTATACACGTTTTCATCGAATTTTTTCCCCGAATTCCGGATTATACCTAACATGCAAGTTTTACAGTTGCTCAATCACAGACAGTTTTAACAACTCATGGGAAAATGGGCCAGAGATCTAAAAGTTCTTCTCACTTAAATTATCTGGCCAAATTCTCAGCTAGGAAAAAAGCTAAACCGGTCGTCAGTAAGAAGCCTCCCTCTTCCTGTATGAGACGGGTTAGAAGAGCAAAGACTGATGACATTGAAAATTCATTGACTAGGTCTTGCTGCTCATCACAACAGTTTTTCGGGTCCAACGTGAACATTGCAACCTATTCACGATCGAGTAATCAAATATTTAGCTTTGATTAAGGATCATCCATATAAAAGAATAGACATAGTAGTTATGTATACATAGCTAATCGAGAAAATTAAAAGAGCCAGTCTTTTGTCTTTTCTTTTATTTGTCTTTATATAAATACCCAGGCTTAAACTTGGATTCATTTTAGCGCTTTACAAATATCAATAAGATAAGAGTTGCTTTACTAGTAGTTTCTTCATACATTGTTCATACATTCAGGCACCAATTTAATAACTAACATGTATTATATGTAAGTGATTTTCATTAACAGTTTGTTTGTTTTTAAACCCCCTACCAGTTTCGGTTATCAATGGTTCTACAAGACAGACCCCACCAGCTCGATCCAACAGTGCCATAGATGCTTCAGCCGTAAGAAGAGCCAATGTTAGAGCTCAATATGCATTTCGAGGTCGGCAAGGAGTGGGAACTCCGCAGCAAGGTATCATTTTCTAAATATTTTTCTATATAATATACTATATTTGTTAGAACACAATAATAGGGCTCGACTTTCTAAATCAGGCATGTCAAACTCAGTTTGGCTCTGGGGCCGGATCCAGACTTTCTGTTCTCAGGTGGGCCGGATCAGTATATATATATAATATACTCAGAAATTTATGCCGGCCGGATTAAATCATCCAACGGGCCGGGTCCGGCCCGCGGGCCATATGTTGGACATGCCTGTTCTAAATGAAACACAGAAACTATTTTTTATATTTAGTAAATATTAACTTCTACTATAGTTTACATATTTTTGCCTTTATACAATTTCGGCGAAAACATCTCTCGTTGCACTTTACTATGACACAGTTTTTACAGCTGCAAGGATACGGAAGAATTCCGAGGGAAAGCCTGGAACTCCAGGGATTCCAACGCCAGATCGTAATGGAAGGACCAGCCGGCCTAGAATGTCCGTGACGCATTCTCAACCCGGATCTAGGTCTACCTCACCTACATCTTTGTCATCATATCAAACCTACTTGGGTCAAGTGGTAAGCAATTTGAAATAATCATAATTACACCCTGACACCTCAGTAATATTCATTTGCCTCTGCTCGATAAAGTAGTTGCTCTTTCTTCGTCTTCTTACTTTTTATTTGTGTTCCCTTCGAGTGAATCATTTGTTCAATAGAGTAGTTAAATTATCACTGTTGAAACTTTTATATCAAGGGTGGAATGAATCGAAGACGGTCAGGGATTCCGAGAAGCAATGGACCTTCGAGGGAACAAAGTCCTAATAGATTTGGTACACCGAGTCGATATGGTCAACGTCCTTCACTCACTGGTAGGAGTCCTTTGACGCCAGACAGGCCTCCGAAACGGCCACAGTTGGCAGAGAGGATGTTAAGGCAAAGCGTTGAAGCGGAATGTGCATTAGCCGATGCCCTGGTAAAGTTATTATTTCCCCTCTGTTTTTAAACTATTGTAGTAGTGCTCTCTCTGATTATCTCTATATATTTATTAAAAAGAACTCTGGATAATTTTCCCGAACGCTATAAATAACATGTTGAATTGTATTATTTCAGAAAAATTCGCCAAGGAAAAGGAGTGGGCTGTTTGACGCTGATTGTTCTGATGAGAGTGAAACCTCAAGCATTTGTTCGGAAAAATCTTATCCCGATTACGGCAGAAGATCAAGTGATGTAAGTTATACTACTTTGTTTTCTTCTTTACGTCAAAATCATTTTATTTTTTTAATATGCGTTTTAGTATGCCATGAGGGGTGCTGATAGCAGGGAAAGGCTGTATTGGGATCCTGTGGTACAGGACATTGGTGACATCATTGCTAACTGTGCTTCCACTCATTGGGCTGATCGCAAGGACGGGCTCATTGGTTTGCAATGTTTCTTCAGAGACGGCAGAATGCTGTCTGGTTCTGAATTACGGAGGGTGACCGAAATATTTGCACGAATGTTTATGGACGCACACACGAAGGTGTTCACCTTGTTTCTTGACACCTTAATAGAGTTGATTGAAGCGCATAAAGCGGATCTCTGCGAGTGGTTACACGTGTTGTTGACGAGGCTGCTCAACAAGCTGGGAGGCGATCTCTTGGGTTCAATTATCCAGAAGATTAACAGAACCCTTGACATTGTAAGAAATTCATTCACGTATGGGGAACAAATGACTGTCATTTTAAGGTTTCTTGGTGATCAAGCTCTCACACCTAACACCAAAGTTAAGGTGGCTACCATGAAACAGCTGAGCGCCGTTGCCCAGCTCATGGAGCCTAGCCATGTCAAGAACCATTTGATGCTTACTGGGCCGGAACAAGAGATGGCCTTGGCCAAAGTCATCACATGGACATGTGAACCCAGATCGGCTGAGGTTAGACGTCAATCCCAAATAGCCTTGACATCACTCTTCAAGCTGAACGCGCCACATTTCATGAAAATTCTTCAGAGGTTACCTAGAGTTTGTCAAGACAATGCCGCTCAGTTTGTTTCGTCATTTAGCATGAACGAATCGACTGCAACCCTCACACCCGACGATGAAAGTCCCGACGATGCCACACTTAATATTCTTTCCACTTCCATGTCGTCGTCAATAACTGGGCCTTCTCCCATGAAACCGCGCCACTCTCCCAACTCCTCCACGTCTGCCATTCCTCCAAGAAAATCTCCCTTCCGCTCCAATCTAATGGATCCTGTTGACGATTCTGAGAACTTAAATCCGGAAGACATTCATAAATCATTGCGTTCCACAGCGAACGCAATACAAAACTATACGTTTGACGCAGCATCAACTGGGGGAGCAACAGATTCCGGAATAAAAAATGTGTACGATTCCTCTTCATCAACGTCTTCACTTAGCAAAGTCGGTACGGAAGAGTCTGACTTACCTGAAGGTGTCAGAGAAGCCACAGATTTGCTCGAAAAGCAAATGTCTTCCATGCGTATCGCTCCAGAGGAGAAACCGATGGAAATTATCAAGGATAAAAATGTGGATAGTCTTTGTAGAGGTACGTATCATTCAATAATATGATATAATATCGTATCCAATGAACTGCATGTTTTTCTCAAGGCGATGAAAGTATTGTGATACAAGGG
The DNA here is from genome assembly GCA_031471255.1 of Dryodora glandiformis. Taxonomy (NCBI): domain Eukaryota; kingdom Metazoa; phylum Ctenophora; class Tentaculata; order Cydippida; family Dryodoridae; genus Dryodora; species Dryodora glandiformis. The sequence continues at coordinate 6,205 of JAUELJ010276513.1, forward strand.
ATAATTCAAGAACTTCAAAATGTCAAAATGCAAACCCGATCGACTGAAAGGCGGTCTTGTATGACGCAACTCATTCGTTTGTCAAGAGATGGTCAAACAGTTGGAATTCAAGATCACTTTAGGTATGAATTCAATTTTCAATTAAAGCTTAAACTTAAACTTTAAGCTTCGATTTTAGTGAATGAATTTAGAATTTAATTATTATTTTTTTGTTCTCCAAGGACTGTGTTACGATTGCTTCTGGAAAACTTGAATGACGAAGTTGGCTCTACTAGAGCCCTAGTTTTCGGTGTCATCACAGAAATGATGAAACAAGAATCCTTGACGGCAAGTTTTCAGGGTTTCACAGAGTTAATTATCCTGAAGGTTTTGGAATCACATAGGGATGTTGAAAAGGATGTAAGAAAACTTTTTTCATATTCATTTTTGAGCTAAATATCCGTATACTACTATCATTTTTTATCATTCCAAGGTTGAGAGAGCGGCTGAGGGTTGTGCAGCTGCCATGGCTGGAGTTCTTCCAGCTGATTTGGTGATCAGGGTACTCACTCCCATAATCAAAACCGGAGATTTTCCAGTCAATCAGGCTGCAGTTAAAATGCTTACTAAAGTTGCAGAGCATGAAAGTTCAAAGGAAGTCATTATGGCCAATTTGGACGACATGATGCCGGGCCTGTTAAAGGCGTACGACAATGTGGAAAGCAGTGTCCGGAAGGCTTCAGTGTTTTGCATGGTTGCTCTCCACCAACTTGTAGGTGATCAGCTTCAGCCTCATCTGTCGACGCTTAACGGAAGCAAGTTGAAACTGTTGAATTTGTATATTAAGCGTGCGCAAGCGCAGTCAATGCCCGCTAGTCCAAGGCTGGCCACCCCGCCCTAGCTAGTCATTCCATGACCGTGGATCAAATTTGTTAAAGAGTGACGACGACAAAAAAGATAAAAAAAACAGCTGTGATTCAGATAAAAACTGCGGATGAGAAACAAAAAATATTAAAACTATAAATGAATGTAATTTATGCATTTTTTTTCTTTTTCATTTTAAAGAAAACAAAGTGTGGCTATAAAAGTATAGAGACGGAGTTATGTTTAAATACTTTAATATTTATTAACAAACATAAATTTCCTTAATTTTGGATCTGACACTTATTCATATTATTATATTATAGTATAGTATTAACTCTTTACTATTCTATATAATAGGCTGCCCTCTAAATAATAGCGATGTAGTAACGTACAATGAAGTGCCTGTAACTTTTTTGACAAGTTGAGTGCCATTCCCTTTGTCTTTAATAAAACTAAGACGTTCATGGCACTATATATACTATATCAAATAATAATGAAAACAACAACAGATGAAATAAAACACGATCGCATTTTTTCATTGTGACGCTATTGCTATCTGATCTCTAGAAACTCGTTTACTCTACTGTGTGTGTCAAAAACACCTTCTTCAAACTGCGTGCACTTGGGGTTGGATGAGGTTATTTACTGAAGAATTTTTTAGTTGATATAGTTCTTGAGTGTATTCAATATGTCTTTACTTTGCGTGGGTCTGGTCTGCGTCGACCTTATCCATGACCTCGAAGGCTATCCAATTGAAGATACGGATCAAAGAGTCATATCGAAGAGAATGTCAAGAGGAGGAAATTGTTCCAATATGTGCACCGTGTTGTCCCGCTTGAAGGCGCAAAATTTTGAGTTTCTCGGAAGTATGGGAGACGACTTTGAGTCTACATTCATAGCTGAAGATTTTAAGCGCCACGGCATTCCATTTCAAAGATGTCCCAGTATTGTTGGATCTGGAACACCGTCGTCAAGCATTATTGTCAACATGCACACCGGGAGTCGGACAATACTTCATCACAATCCAGGCTTGCCAGAACTCACTTCTCGTCAAATAATTGATGTCGTTGTCGCCGGAAGTGATTATCGGTGGGTACATTTAGAAGGAAGACCGAACAGTGATGGTCATTTGACTGAGGCCGTCAAGGTTATGAAGGCAATGAAAAATCCGCCCATGATTTCTTTAGAAATTGAAAAAGTGGTCAGATGGTCAACTTTGTTGCCAGTGGTGCCCTACGTTGACCTTGTCTTTGTCTCCAAGGAGGTGGCAAAGTCAAGAGGAGCCAAAGACAAATCAGAAGCACTTTTCATATTTGATGATATTTTTCCGGAAGATGCAGAGATTGTTGTCATTTGCGCTTGGGGAGATGAGGGAGCAGCAGTCAGGGACAAGGATGGTAAAGTGTTGTTGGTTGACTCATGTCCGCCGGCGAAAGTTGTCGACACTGTCGGTGCCGGTGATACGTTTAACGCTAGCGTGTTGTTGTCCCTGCAGCAGCTGTCCAATCAACAAGGCAAAAAATCGTCATTGAAAGAAGCTGTGGAGTTTGGGTGCCGTGTTGCTGGTGCCAAGGTTGGAATTAAAGGATTTTTTGATCTTGATAACTCAATTAACTGTGAATAATAGCCTTAGTTTGTATCATTCTCTAGTAGTAGTAGTATAGTATACTACATATATGTGAATAATATTAATGAGGTTGCTAATATTAATCAGCAGCAGCAGCTATAGTCGATAGCAATAAGATATCGAAGTGCATTTTTGTCCTCCTCTCCTTTCTGTTCAATAGACATTTCCCTCATCATTCTCCTGACATGAGCATCAGTAAAGACTAAACACTGTCCGGATAAAATGATTTTTTCGCCAGGTACATCAAGAGGGTGAATAGGTCCGTGATAAGTCAAACTTTCTTCTTTTTCTGCTCCTACTGCTGCTGCTTCTGTTGCTACAGCTGCTGCTGATCCTCCAGACGCAGCTGACGATGTCGTGTGAATGGTTATTTTACTTAATCTTCTCTCACCTGATATATTTTGAGTTGAACTTCCAGATCTGTAAATCCATGCGTACCATATGTTTTTGTGAGCCGGCTTTTTTAGGATGGAGAAATACATTGTGTTTGAGTACTTCCACGGACTTGGACACCATGTTCTGTCCATGGAGCGTATTCGAATGTCATCATCATCCACCACCCAAAGACATTTGTCAATGGTCAAGTTTGCCTGAGAGATTCGTTCTACTAGTTCATCAACAGGTTTCACATCATGGTTGTAGTGTTTTCTCATGAGATGAGGGAAAATGTCCTTTTCCGATGGTCTGTCTGTGCAGTCTTGATCTGGACAATGAACCAAACGATGCGGACAAGATCCTTCATGTGTCTCAAGAACTCCTCCTACTTGACCTTCAAACAAACATCCGATATGAGAATATTTACAAGGCCTCTCCACGTTTGATTGAACTAGAATGTTTTCAGCAAGTCTGCACCTCTGGCCAACGATGTAGTTGCACTGACCCTGCAACCAAAAGTCATCGCTTAAGAATACTACATGTACATGTTGTATGGTATAGGCTGGCATAGTTCACACCTTACCTGTGGACATGTCTTTAATCTTGGTCGACAAACAGAGCAAATTAGATGTCCATTTTCACACTGAAAAATCTTCGGATCTCTAGGGACCTGAAAACAAACTGGACATTCCAATTTCAAAGAGATTTGCCTCTTGTCCATTTCTAAACATTTCAACTTCTTTACTGTCTACGCCACGCATACACTACTCAGTCAAGTCCCAGCAATATAATACTACCAACGTGAATTATTATACCACACACCACGTGAGTCCTGTTAATACTTATCCGGCTTCATTTCTCAAGTACAAAGTTATGTATTATTCAACAACTTCTGGATGTGGTGGTTTATTTTCTCTAACAATATTGCAACGTGCCACGTGTTGCGAGGCCCAACTATAAAACAAGGTTATGTGTACTTTGTGTGATATACTACTATATTGTAATAATAGACATTAAAGTAATAGTAGTACATGTATAGTAATATAGTATACTAGTATAGTATTAGTATAGTGAAGTAAAAACATTTAGGAAATGAACAATTTTTTTGTGCGGATTATTATTATACCTCCATTTTTATTAAACATTTACGCACAATTATTGGCTGTCATGAAAAAAACATTTTACAGATCATGTTGCTCACGACAAAGAAAAGGAAAAGGGATACAGGAACAATCCAATTGCATGCGTTGGCACCAATGTTGAATAAATCCGTACATCCACCGCAGCCGCGGTCATCAGATATGTAGCAATAAGGAATGGACACATCCAAATCTAAAGACAATGCGCAATTGAGGAATCCTCTAGGCAGAAAATCGTTCAAACATATTTGAATAGGCGTGTCAACCAAACATTGTCTGCAGCAACAGTTTCGAGTACCAGTTTTTGGGCAGCAATCGCTTGGAGGAATTTGAAGCTTTGGTCGGCAGCACCTTGATGTCCCACACTTGTTGATACGATCCGAACAAGTTGAAGGACAACAGCTTTTAGTGGAGGTACAAGGGCCAATGGATTTACGACTTTTCGTGCAAGTTGACTGTTTTGAACAACAGTAGGGGCGAGGACAGCATATTGATGGACATGACGAGGGACAACACCGTGGAGGACAGCAGGGTTTAGGACATGGAGGAGGACAGCAGGGTTTAGGACATGGAGGTGGACAGCAGGGACGAGAACATGGTGGAGGACAGCAAGGTGGGGGACAACATGGAGGAGGACAACATGGTGGAGGACAACATGGTGGAGGACAACATGGAGGAGGACAACATGGAGGAGGACAACATGGAGGAGGACAACATGATGGAGGACAACATGGCTGGGGACAAGGCGGAGGGCATGGTGGTGGACAACATGGTGGGGGACAACATGGTGGTGGGGGACAGCTGGGAGAGCAACAAGGCATTGAGTAAACCGGTGGACAAGTTGGTGGACAAGGACAAGGGCATCGTGGAGGCTTTGGTCCATTAATGCATTGTGTATAGCACGGAGGTTGACAGCTGCCACAATTGCACGGTTGATTGCAAGAACAGTCTTGAGGACAATTAGTAAGTGGGCATGAGTAAAGACAACAGGGTTGACAGTAACAATCACAACAAGGGTCACAGCATGGAACACAAGCTACATTACATGGGTCACAATCCCGAACCTTGAATTTTCTTCTTGTAATGATAGGTCTTGGTGTAGTGGCTGGATGGTAGTCCTTTGGAGGACATTTTGGACAGGGTACGTAGGGTCCAAGAATTGACAGCACTTTACCTCTATTCCTCCTTCTTGGCTGGCAGGGAAAACATGGGCCTCCTCTTATACATCTTGCTTGACAGGGCCTTCTTGGACCACATGATAGTCTACAAGGCCCACAAGATCCACAACATCCATAGGACCCACAAGATTTGCATAGTTCACTAGAGCAACAAATTCGACTTGGACATGCACTTGCATTGTCTGGGCATAATGGCGGAGGAAGTTTTCTTGGTGAACAACAAGGACCACAAGGACCACAACTAGGACCACAACAAGGACCACAACAAGGACCACAACATGGTCCAGCATAGGGCCTTGGTTGACAAAGAGGGCAACAACAAGATGAAGGGCAGGGCCCACAAGACCCACATGACCCGCATGGCCCACATGGCCCACATGGTCCACATGGCCCACATGGCCCACATGCCCCACATGCCCCACATGATCCGCATGGCCCACATGGCCCACATGATCCGCATGGCCCACATGGCCCACATGATTCACATGATCCACATGATCCACATGGCCCACATGATCCGCACGGCCCACATGATCCGCATGGCCCACATGATCCGCGTGGCCTACATGATCCGCATGGCCTACATGATCCACATGGCCTACATGATCCACATGGCCCACATGGCCCACATGATCCACATGGCCCACATGATCCACATGGCCCACATGATCCACATGGCCCACATGATCCGCATGGCCCACATGGTTTACAACAAGGTCTGCATGGTCCACATGGTTTACAACAAGATCCACACTGTTTTGGACATGACCCACATGGTCCACACGGTTTAGTGCAAGATCCACATGGTCCACACGGTTTAGTGCAAGATCCACAAGGTCCACAAGGTCCACAAGGTCCACATGATCCACATGGTCCACAGGGTCCACAGGGTCCACATGATCCACAGGGTCCACAGGGTCCACATGATCCACAGGGTCCACAGGGTCCACAGGGTCCACAGGGTCCACAGGGTCCACAGGGTCCACAGGGTCCACAGGGTCCACAGGGTGTCGGACAAGATGCTCCACAGTAGGGTCGTGGCGGACAGCAAGAACAAGAACAACAAGGAGGACACTTAGAGCAGCACATTAATTGGCTTTCTCCTACATCAGGATTATTGGCCTCAAAATTTGGTTTTGGTGCGAGCACAACTGGAGTGTTTTGTTTCTTTTCCTCTTTTCCCCTTTGTTGGCACAAATTGGTTCCCTGAGCATCGGTGCATTGACACCATTCATCCATTTCATCGTTTTGGTAACACATTTGATCATTATCCTGAAAGATTTCTAGATCTGCATCTTCAGGTTTTTGTTGTCCACTGGAAGCAGGTGGAATATACTCTCTTGGGACATTCAGGTTATTTTGTTGAATTAGCCCACCATATTCAAAGTTCATCCCCTGTGCATTTGCTTGTCCATTCATCACACCATCATACTCAATTTTTTCGCTTTCATCATTTGGCCACAACGGCTCTTTCCTGCTTTCCTCATCGATTATAGTACTCAGGTACGACGGCCTACGGCCATACTGAATTCCATCTTGACATCCATTTCCGTTCTGAAAATTACCACAGTCAACATTTTGATAAGCTCTCTGCCATTCTTCGATGCAATTACCATAACCTTGATTATCAAAGCTATTTGGCATATTGAATCCTTGTCCATAATTTTGAGCAAACATTGTTCCGTTATTCTGATCTTGAACGTTCTTACCTACTTGATACTGACTGCTGCTTGGCTGCACATTTTGATTCTGGAAATCGCCACTTTGCATATTATCATTATTTAACCCATTTCCTTGGAATATTCCTTGCATATTTCCACCCGGTTCCATCTGTTGCCCGTAGCTAAATTGATTCATCTCATTGCTCTGAAACAGATAATTGCCTCCAGGCTGTTGCTGTTGCTGTTGTCCAGGATTGAGCCAACTAATATCAGGAACTGCACATGTGTTTGGGCATGGCTGGGGTGGGGTCGGTTTTTCACAATTCTTCGGCTTTGGCTTACCACAACAATTTTGTTGTTGACATTCTGGCATTTCAGATACGCCCACAAAAATATCATCTTCAGGATCTGGACCTAGACAAGAAAAAGGTATTGGCTCCAATACACCTTGACGAGCAACATCCAATCCTGGAGAAGGCTTCATTTTTTTCCTCGGAAACTGATGAGGTGGTGGAGGCGTTGGAGGCGGGGTAGGTGGGGGAGTTGGAGTAGGGGGCGGTGGCGTGGGGGTAGGTGAAGAAGATGGAGGAGGAGGTGTTTCCCTTTTGTTAGGTTGCTTCTTACCACAGTATGCGTCCGGCTGCAAAGTTATATTATCAGGATACCGAGTCAAAGCATCTGCCATTTTGACCACATTTTTTTCCTCCACAGATTTCACAATACCATCTCGACGTGCAATTTTGATTTTCTCCTGGCGACAGCCACGCGATTTAGCTGCCATTTTCTTATCCATTTCTCCGGCTTTTTGAGTTACAATTATCTATGCCGAATTATCAGACCTTAAAATACACTCAAAAAACCGGCTGTTTAAACATTACTTTACTGAGTTGCCAGTTCCCGAGCAAAGTATTCTCATCAAATCAACAATCAATATACATATACTATAATGTACTTCGAAATGCATCAATAAGCTTAAATGCATAGGAAGGCAATGCAAAGGTTGCTGACCATGTGATGAGAATAACTAACATGGAAGAAACTGATTTTAATTTAATAATTATTATAATAATAATAAATAATTTAATTGATTAAACTTTTTCAGTGCAATCGGATTCATGTAATATAAATAGCAACATTAAAATCACAATTTATACTATGGGTATTGATTAAAATGACTAAAACAAAATAAATGCCTTAAAAATTGCTACAAAAACAAAAAGTCAAGCCTAAAGATATAGTACATCAATCAAGCACAAATGACTGATGATGATTCATTTGCTTCTCTATAATGCTGATTGTTGAAAAAAAAATTTGCAAAATATCAGTATCGGTTGATTTATTTGTTTCTTTAGTATGTATGCCAGATAGTAGTATATGTGAAAAGTTGATGAGCGATTAAACCGTGAAGCCTTTTCATATTCTTTAAGGATCTAATTATTTACAGATAATTACGCTCTTTTCGAGGCCACTGCAATTTGCAACAAAGCTCCAAAAGTCAAAAACTAATGGGTGTACGAAGGCCAAATAAAAGGGAACGGAATAGAGTTAAAACAACTTTTAATTATGACTGTTCTTCAAGCCACACTATACAGTATACTACGTACAAGGACTACTAAAGAATTTAGTATACTTATAGTAGGCCGCTGTGGTTTGCAACAAATCTCCAAAAGTAAAAAACTAATCTGTGTTTGAAGGCTAAATTGAAGGGAACAGAATAAAGTTTTAATTATGACTGTGCTTAAAGCCACACTATACAGTAACGGAGAGCTCCGTGATACAGTATACTACGTACAAGGACTACTAAAGAATTTAGTATACTTATTTAGTAGTCCTTGACTACGTAGTATACTATATACTGTATACTACTATCCATGATGGTCAAGTCACGCGAATTCAAACTTATTGGCGAAGAAGTATAGGTACATGTTCTAGTACTTTGAGCAAATTCGGGCACATTCATGTAGAGAGCATCAGATTGCAAAG
>JAUELJ010277619.1:0-49354 GCA_031471255.1 Dryodora glandiformis
TTTGACATATTTTGTACTTAAAACATCAAATAGTTTATTATTATTGAAAAAACCTTCCCCCAATTCATTCGGAGGATAATCAGTTAAATTATCATGATTTATTTCAATATCTTTTTCTGTAATTTTAGATAAGTTCTTTTCAGCAAAAGTTTCCTCTAAGGAAAAACTCATCTCTATGTGTCTTTCGATAGATTTCCCTTCTACACCTTGAGATATAATGAAGTCTATAGATACTTTTTGAGAAAATATATCAAAAAATAATAAAAGAACTTTTTCTAATTTAAAAGGAAAATCATTAGGCATATATATTAAAGAAGTATATTTATCAGGAAATTCTTTGGTTGTCAAATTATTGATCTCTGAAAGAATAAAAGGATCATATATTTCTGTGGGCAATTTAATAGAATTAAAATCAAATGAATCTTCAAGTTCTTTTGACATCAAGTATTCTGCTTTAGAAAATTTATACTCAATTTTTTTATTTCAACTTAACTTTAATGTTCTGTATATAGCATGAATATTAAAATCAATTATTTTAGTTTCCGAATTAAGAACGCTTTCATCATATGATATATCAGATATAGAAAAGTGTGAGTTATAAAGTTCGAAATCTTCTTTTGAGAAAGATTCTTTAGGAAACCTGGAAACATCAGGTATAAATTTAATATCTTTGTCGGTTACTTTCTTTACTAGTTCTTTAGAAAATTCTTCAACTGATTTTACAAATTCAAAATCTAGCGTTTTTTTAGAGAATTTTCCTCTAAATGAAAAAGTAGCTATTACTGTTGCCTTTTTACTTGTAAGAGTTTTTGGGGGGATAAATTCCATTTTAATTAATTTAATTCTTTTGGGATAAGTTATTAAATTAGTGCTAGCTTTACTGGGAGAACAACCCATGATTAAGTCATCATTTATGTGAACAGAAAGTAATTGGTTATTAAATTCAATTAAGTCAGTTGAAATGTTGTGATTAATTTCAAAATTAAATCAGGAAACATTGTCCTTAAGTTTAACTTCAACTTGTATATTAACAAACTTATCTAAGTATGATTTTTGTGAAATACTTTTTTGAACTATTTCCAACTTGTGTTTACCTAAGTAATTTATTTCTTGAATTTCTAAATTATTTTCATCAGAGAAATTTATCTTTACTTCAAAATCCTCTTTTTTCAATGAGTTCAATATATATATGTTTTCAGTTATTTTGAATTCAATTGGAATAACAACTTTCATAATTGAATTTAATTCTTCAAGTCTTATTGTTAGAGAAGCATTAGTCTTTGTTTCATTTGAAGGAGGCTTGGTGTAATTAACTTCAACTATAGTAATTCCTTTAAACTTAGAAATGAAATCACGTTGATTTAACTCATCTGGAGCTGAACCTGCCAAAATAGATGGCCTTAAATTAAATGACCACGGCGATATAGATTCAGCAACTTTATCATTTTCAGAAAGAGAAAAAAGTATTTTCTTATTTATTACAAATTTTTCTCCATCCTCGTCTATTAATTCAATAGAGATAAGAGATTTCTTATTATTTCCAAAAGGTTTTTTATAATCAATATTAGTTATTATGTAATTTCCAGCAGTAAAAGAAAAATCAGATTCAACGAAAAAATCAATTGGATATGAATTCAATTTATTTTTATCAATTAATAATATATTAGATTTTAGTTCTTTTATTTTCACTTTCCCTCTCTTTTAAATAGATTTAACGAAATATTACATATAAATTATAATCTATAATTGACTTTTATAGCATACGTTTTCTTTTATTTCTCATTATAAAGAATCCGGCAACTGATACTCCAGCCGTTAATATTCCAGAACCTACAAGAATTAATATAAGCGACATCTTTCCGGATATTGGGGTTTGAGGCTTTAATTTTGTTATTGGAAGTGTTATAGGATTAAAGCCAAAAACTATTGAATTCGAACTATTTGAAGATAATATAGCATGAATAAAATCGCCATTTTTTAATCCTTCCGGCTTAGAGGATAAGTATTTATCTGTATCATTTGGTGATGAAGAATTATCGGTAACTAAGTATTTTCATATCAAATCATTAGCACTAGGAATCGAAATACCATTTTCGTCAATTATATTCGCAATTTCCTGACCAAATGCCTTGGTGACACCTTCTTGGTTTCCATCTACAAATATTACTTTAGAAGGATCTAATTTAACATTTGACAAGTCTATGATTGTAACTAATCCCGAAACAGAAACTGGAGATGTTTCATAATCATAAGTCAGTTTTTTACCAGGTAATGTTTGAGTTAATCTCACTATTATTTGATCTCCATTTGAAAGATCGGTTGGTGGATTTTTATCAAACTTGCCACTGAATTTACCTCCAGAAGATGTTTTTGCAACATCATATTCCCAAGCAAATCCTTTGTCTAAGGATGGTGTAACAAGAACTGTACCCTTACCATTTTGCCCGTTAAACTGCATTGAAAGATCACTAGGTAATTTAGGTGGTTTTATAGATAAATCTTTTATTTTGTATGTAGCAAGTTTACCGTCTTTCGATAACCTATCATTAGCATTAAGGGCTGAGACTAGGATGGTAATATTGTCTCCGTTGCTAAGTCCTACAGGGATTTTGGAAGAAGGAGGTAAAACACTATATGTTCCAGAAAGAGAATCAAATTTTTGGACTATAAATTCTAATTTTATTTTTTTGTCTGCTTTATTTCCATCTATATCTATAATACCTGTAACATTTTTTAATCATATATTTATATCATTTGGAGCTGAACCGGATGATATAGAAGATCCTTTGGGTTTAATTGTTGCATATCCATCCAAAATATCGCCAGGCTTAAATTTACTCATTTTAGGATCTTTAATAATATCAGCATCTTTAGGGTGTCTATTGTCTCTTATTGTTTCAATTGCATCAACTATAAGACTATCTATATTAATGAAGTTTTTTAAATTTTTAACAACAATATTTTTTCATTCATCTTTTTGAATAAACTCAACTGGTGTCTTAGGTGATGATTTATCAACCCCATAATGAGCATCTGATGAACTTAATTTATAATGATCTTTTGCAATAACTCTATAACTTATAGTTTCACCATTATTTAATTTATTAAATTTCTTTAATTCTTTTCAATCTTTTCCGTTTGTGGACCCTTGAATTAAAATTCCAGCTTCGTCAAATGATTTATTCTTGAATTCAACCTTTAGAGTTGTCTTTTTAATATAACCAATAATATCAACATTAAAATCAATGTTGTTTTCATCTACAAATAAATCTTTAACAAGAACTCATCCTCTGGCATCATCATCATCTTCAATTTTACCTGTTACGGGGTCTATTTTTCCTACATATGAATATTTAGGCGGCTCAATACTATCTTCTTTTTTATTGGATCATAATCTCATCCTCACATAATTTCCAACAGTTAGATTTGTAGGAATTTTATCAGTTCAAGTGAGTAAAGTCTCTGATTTTTTATTAGGTTTTGATGTAGATACTTGATATTGTCATTTTACACCACCATGCTTAGACGCGACTTTAATGTCTGGTAAACCTATTAAAGCATTTTTTGATGAAGGTAAATATTGAGTTAAGTTTGAAATACCTGATGGTATATAAGCAGTAATTTCGGAAATAGTTCCTTTACCTGTTTTACCGTCGAACTTCATTATTGGTTTTGGAACCTCAGCTGAATCAATCATATTTGAAAGTCCTTGAACTATAAAATCTTTGGTTGTGTTTTTAAATTTAGGATCAAATGAATATCAGGTGGATTTTAGTTCTACCTTAACAGTTATTATATCTCCATTATTAATATTAGTTCCTGCAGAAGTTGCTCAGGCTCCGGGACCTTTCCCTTTTTTAGTAACTTGGTATGATCACCTTCATTTGTCTAACACACCAGGCATATAGTCTGTTTCAATTTTAACTTTACCTTGGAATGGTTTTGAAGCTCCGCCTTGTGGTTTATAAACTAAATTAATATTAGTTGCATTTTTGGGAGGTAAAACCGTTAGCCCAAAAGCAATTATTGGTTCAGGAGAAGAAATTATTCCGTTATAAACACTTTTCCCATCAGTTTTGGGTAGTCATATATCTTTTCATTTTGCTTCATCTTCCCTTGTTTTCTCTCACCTAAAACCATATCCTGTTTTAGCTTTAATTTTAAAGTTTAAGGCTTGTCCTAGTCCAAAATCACTAATAGTTGACGGATCAAATCATGAATTTTCAATTAAATCATAGTCTAAGGTTCACTTGTTTGTTACAGTATCATAAACTTTTACTCATGTAGCAATTCCAGTAAGAGGATCAACTGTTTTTAATTCATATCCATTTACAGGCTTTTGTTGATTATTTATTAAACCTAAATTGTTTTTTGGAATTGCTTCTATAGGCCTTAGAATTTGAACTACAGTATCTATGTTTGCAGAAAATCCTGAAAGATTTCCATTGTTAACTATTACTTTACCATTATTATCAGAACCAGTAAATTTAACATCAGGCATTCCCGTAATATAAGAAATTCCTTGAGAGTTTCAATCAATTAAATTATCTTTATTGAAATATTTAAATCCAATAGGCATTTTTAATTCCTCAATTAAATTAGATACATTTCCTGCTAACATTTCATGAGAAAAAGAAGAATAACCATTTGGATGTTTGTCATCAGATTTTTTATCTAGAATTACGTAACCATCATTTGCTCTTAATCTAATATAAACTTTTTGTCCATTCTTTAAAGATACAGGATAATTACCATAAGCTCCCTTATAGTTTCCGCTTTGAGGTATTGGAGGTTTTGAAAATTCGTGTCATCCAGTCTTCTTTATTCCTGCACTATCTTCTCAAATGATGTTTGAATCAGATGAATCCACAACTCTGTATTCTAATGTAAAGGCTGATCTTGAAAGCAGCTTTTTCAACATATTTCCAGATGAATCAGCAAAATCAATCAATAGATCCCCTACATTAGGGTCAGGATTTATAGAATTGTCTTTTTCAATAGTACCTTCACCTTTTGTAGTATTAAAACCTATAAAGCTTGTATTAGTTATTTCCACATTATTTGTGTCTTCTTCTAAAACAATATTAAATTCTCTTTCTCATTCTGAACCTGATGGTATTTCAAATTTATTGTTAGCCACTAATATAGCTTTAAATCCTTTAAAAATTGTTGATCTAACCATTTTTTTAGGAGGAATTTTTGTTTGAGCGCCAAAAGACCCTGCTGCAGTCCCTTTATATTGAAATTCAAAATGGGAATTTCTTGGAGCAAGAGCGTCTCAAACATTTCTTGCTTGAATATCTGTTGGATCAAAAGGATTTACATTAAGTTTAAATATAGTTTCTTCATTTGATGAATCTACATACTTGCCATCGAATTCGAAGTGATTAAAGTCAACTAGACCAGATAAACCAGTTTTAGAATAGACTGGTTTTCATGTAGCTTCATTGGCTCAATCTTGTCATTTTAGAGGTTTAGTTGATGTTGGTTTTATAAGATTTGATATATCTACATCTGTATACACCGGTTGTATTAAGTTATTAATCAATACATTCTTTAATAATTTGTTAACATCTATGTCTTTACCAGAAGGATCTGTTAAAGAGTAATTTGTTTCATCTTTAGATATTATTTTAATATCAAATGATTTTTCTCTATCTTTATCTAAAGACTTATGAGTTTTTCCATAAGCTTGAATCATAACATCATCAATAGAATCTCCTCATATGATTTTGCCATCTTTTCCTTTAGTATTGATTGTATATATAAACTTAGCGTGTTGAGAGCCATCCTGAAGGGTAGGTATCTTAGGACTATTAGTGAAGACTACCTCTGTTTCCAATGTTTTTCCAGTTACAAAAATCTTATTAAAATCTTTCATAAATTTAGCATCTAGAACTATTGATACTTTAACTTTTGTTGTATCAAGAGAAGTTACTTGACTTCCATCGTGATTTGGATTAGCACTACTTGCAATCATATAATCTGAATTAAGAGGAGCAAATCTAATGAACAGTTTCTTGTCCTCATTTAGTTTAGTAAGATTTGGTGATTTTTCATCTCCTCAATCACTTCAATTTTTTTGATTATCAATTGAATACTCTATTTTCAATCCTAAAGAGTCCAAAATAGACTTTTCTATCTTAGGATCTTTTAATAAAGAATTCATTACAATATTATTACCACTAAGTTCAAAAGTGTTTGAAGTTAATGTGGAGGTATCTTCTGTATAAACAAAATTGGTCAATCCTGTAACAATAGGCTTTTGTCATGTATTATCTTGAATTTGATTTTTAGTAACATCAGCAACAAAGTGTTGAACTTCTAAAGTGTTTCTGTCAAAATTAAATGGATCTGAAGAATCGCTAATAGCTTTTTGCAGTTCTGCTAAATTATTAAAGATATGAACATCACCTTGCTTACCTCATTTGGAAGTTGTTTTCTTTCTTGAGAAAGCAGCTCTATATCTTAAGATTGCAAAATTATTATCTATATCGCTTTGGACTGTAATACCATTAATGCTCATTGCATTAGTCTCATCTGCATTTAAGTTTTGAGTGTTTCCTGTAATAACTAGATTTTTAAGAACATTTGGATTATTTTTAACTTCATATTTAATAGAATCAGTGTCCAACTTGATTGGAATTATCATTCTATCTATAGAGGCGTTTGATGTTCCTCTAAAAGTATTACTTAAAACAAAGTGAGAATCGTCTGATACAAATCTTATTCATAAAGAACGATGAAGAGAATCCACTTTTCCTTTTGGAAGTCCGTTCGGCAGGCCATCAACCCAGTCTGTAGAGTTTCTTAAATTTGATGGATTTTTTTCGGTTGAGAATTGAACATGTAAATGATTCTTGGAAATAGTTGAAGGTGAGCCTAAAAGTCCGCTGCCTGTTCATGTCACTTTTATAGAATTAATAGTTCCTTGAATTTTATATGAAGGTGAAGTGATTCCTTTATCAGTTAACACTGAAGGGCCAGTATAATCAGTTAATGGAGTATATTTATCACTAGAAGTTTTTGGACTTATTTGAATTGATGAAATATTAACTCATGTTGAAATGTCAGCTGAATTTATGAGTTCAGGATTATCTTGATGGATTTTAAGTGTGTATTTTTGTTTATCAGTAACATGTCATTTAGCCTTAATAGTGTTTCTATCAAAGTCTGACGGAGGATTTAGCCCACCAGTAATTCTATCAGCCATTTCTTTTAATAAATCATCTTTTTTAAGCCATTTATTATCATATAAATAAAGAATTTCAAGCTCACTAAATTCGTCTACATCATTATCAACCTTAATCAAGCCTTCATTTTCTTGCAGACCAAGAGTTTTAGAACCAACATTAGAGGAAGCTGAATTTGAAGAAAATCCTCATAACTCTCTTGTATTCCCGTAAGCCTTCACATCTTTAAGAAGAACAGAATCAATGTCTAAATATGTTTTAAACTTAGAAGACCCATCAGTATTGGTTGAATGTGTATTTATTTTCACTTGAACCATGTCAGGAATAACTACTTCATTATCATTTATCGGAACCACTTTTAGAAAAATATCTTTTGCGACTTTATTGGCTCATGGCAAATTATTAAAATCTAATTTTTGGTTTGATCATGTTGTCCCATCATTTGAATACACAATTTGAAGATTATGCAGATTTAAATTGGCAGATCCAAGTAAATCTGTTGTTCCGATGTTTAATGATCATTTGTTAGTATTTCCAGTAACAATAATATTGTTTAATTCATTTATATAAGGTTTTGCATCAAATCATTTTCTAAATGATGTAGTTGCTACAGTACCCGGATCTACGGTTAATGTGATTTCATTTTGATCTGAAGGAAGAAACAGGCCGGTATTACCAAATCATTTCATTTTAATGTTATTTATATCAATAGAATTATAGTCGGGAGAAGGATTAGATAAATTCGTAACTATAAATTCTTCACCAGGCCTATCTGAATTTGTTGATTTAAAGAAAATTTTGTTAGATATTTTTTCTAATTCTCCATTTAAATATGCTTCCATTTCGATTTTATCTAATCAAGCATTTCCGTCAATGGAATATCTGACTTCTACTTCTTTTTTAAATTTTTCAAGAGATTTAGCATTTTTAGAATCGTTTGCAAGAGTATCTATAATTGACGAACCACTTTTAGTTGTTTCGTTAATCTTAACATGACTAGTATCACCGGTAAATCTGATATCATTAAGCACGCCAGAACCGGTATAAACTATTGTTGGAATTTTTGACGTATCAATTCCGTATGTCACACCATTGAAAGTTATTGGATTCATCCCAAGGTCTGAAGGTTTAGACATTGAATCGTTAATAAAATTTTCATAATGTATAGAAGAAAGTGTTTTTAAACTATTATCGTCTGACACAATAGGAACAAATCTAAAGCCTAAGTATGCATAACCATTTGTTTGATTAAGGGAAACCTTGAATCCATTGCTAACCTGTGGAATACCTTTTGCTGACTGAGGAGATATTGGAGAAGTAGAAACATCATTTCATTTTGCATTTCATTTATTTCTATGTGAATCCAACTTGAAAATTAGTTTTGCATCGGCATCATTATTAACTAAAGATTTCATATCAGAAATCTCCGTTAGTGAAGGATTTTTTGTTGAAGTAATTGTCACACCATTTGGTTTTGTAGTTTGAGATAAAAGTTCTTTTAGGGCAAGAGAGGTTTTAGCGCTATCAACGATATTATCTCATTCTGATTTTGTAGATATACCAGCTCCAGAAGAGTCTATTGTATACTGAAGTTTCAATCTAAGTTTCTTTAATTCTACTGCAGTAAGAGATTTAGGCAGAGAAACAACAACTCCATTAATTGTACCCATTGTTCCAAATAATTCTATCTCACCATTTGATCCTGGCGACTTTAATTCTAATTTATCACTTAAACTTTTAACATCAATAAATGAATATAGTTTATCTATATTAATGGATTTAATAAGACTTGCTTCATCAGAAGGAGTCATTGAGAAATTAATATCGGCAACTAATTTAACTTTTATATCATTACGTAGAATGTTATGCATTGGCGCATCATTTATGAAGCTTATAATTTCAGCTTTAGTCATTGATGATTTTAATCCATTTGACTTGGCAGCTGCAACAGTTGAGTAATTAAACTTTTGAGCTGTTAATAAGTCAACTGGTTTAAATTCCGTTAGAGAATAAGAAATGTGTGCATGATTATCACTATTTCCGTTTACTCCAGTTAAGGTGTTGGCATCGTTAATTGATATATTGTTTGTTAGACCACTTGATAATATTTTACTTAAATCTATTCCATTAATATTAATGTTGGTTGGAACGATTTGGTGGTTAGTTAATGAAGAAGTTACTTTAACGTCATATTTTTTTGGTTTATAAGTAGAAGAAATATTGCCATCTGAAAGAACCGAATTTTCTGTTGCTCCAAATATTTGAGGAACAAACATTACTCAAAGATTTCTATTATTATCAGTAGTTGTTGAGGGAATACTTGTAGTTCAGTCGCTTAACTTCATAACATCAGGAGAAGATTTATCTGATCAATGTGTTATGAATTTTAAATCACCAGGAGTTGTCATTATTGATGGAATCTTAAATTTTAAGTTTTTGGAATCAATATATACAGATGTATCAATTTCAATATCACCTGTTTGACTAACAACACCACTAATGTCAACATATCTTTTAAGTCCAGTTACATTAGGCTTTGTTATGACTTGCTTATTTTGAGTATCAATTTCAAAACCATCTAAAGGTCTATATCCAACAAGAATATCAGAAGCTCCTCATGTACCATCATGCTTAATTTCATAGTTATTTAAATTAAATCCGTATGAAGAGTCAATTGGTGAACCATTCAATTTTGCATTTGATCCATCTCAAGTTATTGTATTTTCTAAATATGCTTTGAACATATCTCAAGGCATAGGGTTAGTATTTATTCCTGGTAAATTAGAATTGACTTTATACATAACTTCAAGACCTTTTAATGAATCAGTAGTTGATGAGTTAGTTAGTTTTGAGTCTAAACTATAAATTAATTCTGCACCTACTGCAGTACTGATATCTTTGGTGTGACCCGTTAGAGAAACTTGGCTAAGAGCAGAAATAGGAGCATCAATTCATTTTTTGATTTTAGTTGACGCTGTAGTTGCATCTCAAATAATTTCTGGATTAAACGTTGAATAGTCTGAATCGGTCGAAACAGCAAAGTTTGTTGACTCTATTTTAAATGCCAATTGATACTTATCATTTAAAGTGTTAGGCAAATCATCTTGTGTTTTCGTGTTTCAATCAGGTTTTCCTGAAGAATCAAATTTGTTTGTTGATCATATTACAAAATCGGAACCTGATTCCAGACCTTTCAATTGACTTAATATAGTACTAAAATTAGGAGCCTTAAGGTGATGGGTATCTCCTGAAATTTCTAATTTATTAGTTCCATTATTTCCTTCAAGTTGATTAAGGATTGATTGAACATCTACTCATTTTTTAACATCAGCATCGTTTATATCTTCAGCATCAACATCAGAAGGAATATATTTTGTATTGTTTTTTGTAGTTCATCTAGCTTGGATAGACTGAGGATCTAATTTTGTGTAATCTGGTTTAGATCCAGTCACAACCCCTTTTAAGTATTTGATAAAATCTTCTTTTGAATACCAAACTCTGTTTGCTAATTGTTCATCAATTGAATACTCTATAAATATTTGTTTATTTTGATCAGCAAAATTGCTTGAACCATTAAGTTTTTTAATTGTAGCGAGTTTATTAAGAGACCCTGCTAAAGTTTCATTAATAACTAAATGCCTTAAATCCCCCGTTACTTCTATATTTGCTAGATCAGCTTTATGAGTTTGAACTAGTGTTGGTATTTTTGAAGTATCTATTTTATGAGAAGGAGTGGAAAAATCAGATAACTTTACCATTGTAGCTTTTACGAAATCCAAATAATTGTTGTTGGTTGCTGCTTTTTGTATAGCTCCCAAATCATCTTTAATAGATACAAGTCTGAAAAATAATTTTGTTTTCCCGCTTGAGTCTGTATTCAATGTTATTAATTCAGCATTAGATGATAATGCAGAAATTCCTGCTGATGCAGATATTGCGCCTAAATTAGAATCTACTCATATATTACCATCAACTGAATATTGAAGTTTAACTCCTCTCTTATCCAGTTTAACTTTATCAAAATCAGACCCTATAGAGTATGCAGCTCCATTAACCTTGTCCTTAAGACCATAAAGTTTTACTCCATCGCTTGCAGTAATATTTAATTTATCAACTAAATCCTTAATATCTTTAAATGAATATAATTCAGTGTTATCTATAGAAATTGCAAGATTTTGTTTTATTGTTTCGTTAATAGAGTATCCAGTATGAGGTTGAATTTTTACCTTAATAGATCCCCTTTTAATATTTGTAGAATTTGCGTGAGCAATAAAATTAACGAGAGAATATGTTGTAGTAAAATTGTCATCACTGTAAATGATGTCGGCATGATCTAATGAATTTCCAATTCTATTTGTTAAAGAGTCGTTATCATCAATATTAAGGTCATTAGTTAATTTAGATGCTTTTATTTTTTTAAGAGTTAATGCGCTTATATCAATATTGGTATTTACGTTTGTTATATCTGATGAGGTTGTAATTTGATGTATCTTGGGTGTTCTAATAAATGAACTAATTTTTCCGTCACTTAAAAGTGCTTCTTCAGAAGGGCTGACATCCTCTTCTATAAACTTAACCCAAAGATATCTCTTGTTGTGATCATCATCAAGTTGGGTAGGTAAAGATTTCTTTCAATCTGGATCGTTAACCGCAGGCGCAACATTTGTTGTAGTTAAAATATATTGTATCTCAGAATACAAATTAGAAGAAATTGAGGATAGCGCAAGAGGAATAGATAACACTAATTTTTTAGAGTCTATATAACCAGAATTATCAATTACTATATTTTTTAATTCTGATGTTAAGCTACTAATGTCTATATATCTTTTAAGTCCAGTTACATTTGGTAATATATCAGCGTTTATTTGATTGCCGTCAATGGCATACCCTGGTTTTGCTTTGTAACCAACTCTAATATTAGGCGCTCCTCATGTACCATCAAAAGGAATAGTTTTTAAGTGATTAACAAAATCACTTCAAATCATTTCTGTAGAATCAGGCTTAAGTGATGTAAGCCCCACAAATTTATAAACAATATCTAGACCTTGCGATCCGGAAGCTACTAAAGCCCCATCTTTTGAATTAATTAATGCAGGCGATACTTTTGTTGAGGGATCAAATGTTGAACCCGAAATAACAACATCACTAAGCTTATTTTTATCAACAACAATAAATTTATCAATTGATGAACTTGATCCTTGTGCTCAAATAGCTTGAGGGTCAAATGAAGTAGGATTAGAAAGAGTTGAAACAACAAACTTAGCTTGTTTGTTTGTTACTATTTTGAATTCTAAATCGTAATTGTCTTTTAAATGTAAGCCATTTATTGTGTTTTTCAATTTGGTAGATCAATTTATTGTTTTTCCTGATAAATCACTTGATAAATAAATATCAAAATCTGATCCAGTTCCAGAAATAAGATTAAGACTTGTTATTATATTAGCAAAATCTGTAGAAGATAAGTGGTGAGTATCACCAGTTAAATTTAATGATTTTAAACTATTTAGAATTTGTGAAACATCAATTCATTTTTTAAGGTTGGTTGTAGACATAGATACTTCTGAAGACGTTGAAGGCCTGTATAATTTCGGACTATTTGTCGATCATCTAGCTTTAAATGAAGACATATCAATTGAGTTTCAATCAGGCTTTAATTGCGCGGGAGAAATGGTATATGGATTGCCATTTATTGTTGTTGATGCTCCTGATACTTGGGCACCAGTTTTTAAGTATTCTATGAAGTCATCTTTTCTTAATCATATTCTATTACTATTTGAATCTTCAAATGAATATTCAACTCCAATTACAGGCGTATACTTCTTAATATTTTTGTTTAAATTAGCAATATAAGCCGCTACTGTTTTACCGTCAATTAATTCATTTATTGTAAGATCTCTAACATTTCCACTAAACGAAATATCACCCAGTTTTGTGTCATCTGTTGTAACTAAAATAGGTATTTGTGATGTATCAACTATATGTTCTGACTTTTTAAAGTCTGATAACTTTGACATGGTAGCGGTGTTATAGCCAACGTAATTTAGTTTTGACTTTACAGGAACTTTTAGATTTCCATCTTGATCACTTATAGGAACTAGTCTAAATGAAAGGTGAGATTTTCCATCTTTATCTGTAGGTAAAGTTATTATTTGCGAGTTATTTATGCCTGCTGTTGGTAATCCCAAAATTGCATTTGAAGCTATACTAGTTAAATTAGCGTCCTCTCATTGAGTTGATGATGAATTTTTAAATTGGAGTCTAAGACCTTTACTGTCCAGCTTTGTTTTACTAAAATCACTACTCATTTCAAATGCAAATGAATTTGTTTTGACAGCAATTCCATAAAGATTAATTGTCCCTTTTATATTAATATTACTTCCAATACCAGTTTTTCCATCCTTTATGTTTAATTGTTCAACAAGAGAAGTTACATCAACAAAAGAATAGAGAGCCGTGTTATCAATTTTTGCTTGTAATTTTGAAACATCTGCGGGGTTGGTGGAATACTTTGGATCAATAACTAAGTGAGCTAAAATTTGAGATCTATTTACTTCATATGATTGCGCATATGTTTTAAGTTCACTAGAAGTATACAACTTGGTTTGTCCATTTATACTATATTTAATTTTTGCATGTAAAAGGGAATTCCCTTTTCTATTAGTTAGTAAATCTATTTCACTAATATTAATATCATTTGTTAAGTTAGAGAACTGAATTTTTTCTAAACTTAAATTTGATATATCAATATTAGTATTTACGCCTTGAATACCTGAACTAACTGTAATATCATGAACTGTAGGTGTTCTTGTAAATGAACTAATTGTTCCATCACTTAATAGAACTTCTTCTGTTGAAGAAGGAATCTTTTTTTCTACAAACTTAACCCAAAGATATCTCTTTTTGTGATCATCATCAAGTTGGGTAGGTAAAGATTTCTTTCAATCTGGATCGTTAACCGCAGGCGCAACATTTGTTGTAGTTAAAATATATTGTATCTCAGAATACAAATTAGAAGAAATTGAGGATAGCGCAAGAGGAATAGATAACACTAATTTTTTAGAGTCTATATAACCAGAATTATCAATTACTATATTTTTTAATTCTGATGTTAAGCTACTAATGTCTATATATCTTTTAAGTCCAGTTACATTTGGTAATATATCAGCGTTTATTTGATTGCCGTCAATGGCATACCCTGGTTTTGCTTTGTAACCAACTCTAATATTAGGCGCTCCTCATGTACCATCAAAAGGAATAGTTTTTAAGTGATTAACAAAATCACTTCAAATCATTTCTGTAGAATCAGGCTTAAGTGATGTAAGCCCCACAAATTTATAAACAATATCTAGACCTTGCGATCCGGAAGCTACTAAAGCCCCATCTTTTGAATTAATTAATGCAGGCGATACTTTTGTTGAGGGATCAAATGTTGAACCCGAAATAACAACATCACTAAGCTTATTTTTATCAACAACAATAAATTTATCAATTGATGAACTTGATCCTTGTGCTCAAATAGCTTGAGGGTCAAATGAAGTAGGATTAGAAAGAGTTGAAACAACAAACTTAGCTTGTTTGTTTGTTACTATTTTGAATTCTAAATCGTAATTGTCTTTTAAATGTAAGCCATTTATTGTGTTTTTCAATTTGGTAGATCAATTTATTGTTTTTCCTGATAAATCACTTGATAAATAAATATCAAAATCTGATCCAGTTCCAGAAATAAGATTAAGACTTGTTATTATATTAGCAAAATCTGTAGAAGATAAGTGGTGAGTATCACCAGTTAAATTTAATGATTTTAAACTATTTAGAATTTGTGAAACATCAATTCATTTTTTAAGGTTGGTTGTAGACATAGATACTTCTGAAGATGTGGAAGTCTGGTATTCTTGGGGACTATTGGTTGACCATCTAGCCTTAAATGAATTCATATCAATGGAATTCCAATCAGGCTTTAATTGCGCGGTAGAAGTTGTTGATGTTCCTGAAACTTGGGCACCATTTTTTAAGTATTCTATGAAGTCATCTTTTCTCATTCATATTCTCTTATTTGCGCTATCTATAAATGAATATTCAACTCCAATGTTAGGAACATATTTTGTAATACCATTATTTAGTCCAGCAATATAAGCCTCTACTGTTTTACCGTCAATTAATTCATTTATTGTAAGATCTCGAACATTTCCGCTAAACGAAATATCACCCAGTTTCGTGTCATCTGTTGTAACTAAAATAGGTATTTGTGATGTATCCACTATATGTTCTGGACTATTATAATCAGAAAGCTTGACCATAGTTGCATTATAGTAATCTAATAGTTGGGGGTTGGTGCCTGAGGGAGTTTTATTGTTTTTGTCTTGATCTTTTACGGGAACCATTCTAAATGAAAGGTGAGATTTTCCAGCACCGTCTATAGGTAAAGTTATTATTTGCGCATTTGATATTCCTGGATCAGGTATTCCAAACATATCCGATTTTGTTAAGCTTTTTAACTTAACCTCTTCTCAATTCCCTAGTTTAGAATTTCAAAATTGAAGCATTAGTCCCATATTTAATAGATTTATCGCATTAAAATCATTATTTAACTGAAATGCAAATGATTTTTCTTTAGCAGCAATTCCATAAAACTTAATTATTCCATTAGGGGATTTCCCTGAAGATAATTTCCCATCTTTAATATTTAATTTTTCAACTAATGAATCAACATCAATAAAATGGAATAGATCATCATTATCTATACTTTTAACTAACTTTGAATTTTCTGATGGATCTGTTGAGTAATTTGCATTTGGTATAAAGTGGGCCAAAATCTGAGATCTATTTACAATATTGTTTTTAGCATATGCCTTTAATTCGGCATACGTATAAAGTTTACTGTTAACGCCATTAATACTATATTTAATAGTTCCGTTATTAAGAGAATTACCTTTTCTTCCTGTTAAAACATCACTTTCATCAATTGAAATGTCATTGGTAAAATTAGAGAACTTAATGTTTTCTAAACTTAGACTTGAAATGTCTATATTTGTGGATACACCTATAATCCCTGAGGAAGTTGTTATATCATGAACTGTAGGTATTCTAGAGAAAGATGTTACACTCCCATCATTCAAAAGAGTTTTTTCTGTTGAATTAATATCTATTTCATCAAATTTAGCTCAAAGATGTCTTTTGGTGTTGTCATCATCTAATTTAGTGGGCAAAGAAGCAACTCATCTGCTATCAGTTGCAGAAGGGGGGGTAGCTCCAGTAGTTAGCATATACGATATTTTTGCATGTAAATTAGTTGGGATAGATGAAAGATCACTAGGGATAGTTCAATTAAAATTTATTGAATCATTATAGCCTGAAGGTTTAATTTTTATATCACTTAAAATACTTTTTAAATTATTTATATCTATAAATCTTTTTAAGTTTTTAACATTAGGTTGAATGTCAGCTTTTTCTTGTGATTTATCAATGGCAAATCCACTTTTTACTCTATAACCAACTGTAATATTAGGAGCACCCCATGTTCCATCAAAATTAAGTTTACCTAAATAAGTTTTAAAATCACTTCAAATCATTTCTAAAGAATCAGGAATTGATGATGCAAGTTTATTAAACTTATAAACCACCTCTAAACCACTGGTTGTTCCCGAAGAATCTAATTTCCCATCCTTAGAATTTAATAAGGCAGAATCCACTGTTGTTGTTGAATTATTTGTCGCCCCCTCTATAACGACTTGACTTAATGAAGACTTGTTAACATTAATAAATTTCTTTATAGAACCTTGCGTTCCTTTATCTCAAATAATTTCTGGATTAGGAATGGTAGGGTCCGTTGATGTAGAAACAACAAACTCATTTGGCTTGGTTGTAGTTATTCTAAATCCTAAATCATAATTATCGTTTAAATGTAAAGTATTATCAATTACATTTTTAAGGGCAGGTGGTCAAACAATGGCATTGGATTTTATTGTATTTGAGATTTCAATATCAAAATCAGAACTCGAAGCAGACAAAGAGTTAAGATTTGACAGAATACCGGCAAAATTAGACGAAATTAAATGTTGTGTATCGCCAGTTAAATTTAACGCTTTTAATTGAGAAAGTATTTGTGAAACATCAATTCATTTTTTAGCATTAAGTGTAGATAGAGCAACTTTTGACAAGTCACTTATTTGGTAAAGAGGATTTCTACTTTTTCATCCCACTTTAAAACTTTTCATATCAATAGTATTTCAATCAGGAGCACTAGAACCCGCCGGAAGCGATGAAGAAGAAGAAATACTTGAAACATCACCTTTTAATACATTTTGAAGGTCTTGAGAGTTAAGTAAATATTTACCTTTAGAATCTGAAAATTCATATTCTAAATATATATCACTAGAAAAGAAAGATGTATTATTGTTTTCTCCTTCTAGGTATTTAATAGGCGTTATTGAATTTATTTTTTCGTCCAACGATAAGGCGTGGGTAGATCCAGATAAGGAAATGTTAGAAAGTAAATTTGTTGGTGTTTTAATTAATATTGCATTATTAGATGTATCTACTTGATGAACTGAACTCAAACTATCTGAAAGCTTTGTTTTAGTAGCTGCTTCTCACTCTTTGGTTCCTCATGTTGCTGCGCTGTTTGACGGAGAATTTCCTTCATCGTCAACTACATTTATTAATCTAAAAGATAAATAAGGATCTTTTGAATTCTTTTTTTGCAATGTAGTTAGAAATGAATGTGGTTTGCTCTGTCCTTGGAGAGTATTTGAAGTCAATTTTGCATCAACTCATGAAAGTCCATCATTAGACCATTGAAGTTTAAGACCTCTATTATTTTTTAAGGCAGTTTCTGAAAAATCATTTGGCAATGACACTAATATTCCGTTTATCTCATTAATTTTACCAAATATTTCAACTTCACCTTTTGGGTTAATTGTCGAAGAAAGATTTTTTCCATTTTTTATATTAAGTTTTTCTGTTAAATCTGTAACATCTTTATAAGAAAATAATTCATTATTGGTTTTGTTTACTTCAATATGCGAATTCAAATCACCATTAGTTTTTATATGGTATCCATTTGATGCTACAAGTCTATCTCTCACATGTTCCCTTAAGAATGAATGATTTTTATAATATTTTTCAAAATCTTCTTTGGAATATTCCGTTTTAAAGTTGTCAGATGAAAAAACTAATTTTGTCCCTTTTGGTGTATTAAATCCATTTAAATTAATGTTAAAGTTATTTGATAAACCAGATATGTATGTGTTTTTTAAACTTATAGACGACGTATCAACGAATGAATCTATTTTTAGAACATCAGATGACGATGTGATATCTATGGGTAGAGAAACGGAAAATTTATAATTTTTTAATAAATTATTTGGTACGATGTTAACTCATATTTTCCTTTTACTTTTATCTTCATTTATAGAAGTAGGATAACTTGTTGTTCACAATGAATTATTGTTTATGTCTGGTTTAGTGACGCTATCTGAAAATTTTAAAGAAAAGTTCCTTTTACTTAAAAGGGATCTGACTTTTTGAATATCTGTTTGGTTTCATGTAATATTTTTTGAGTCAATTCCTGATACCTTTAATTTACTCATTAAATCCAATACTTGCTTTAAAATTATATCCTTTGTAAGAATGGAATCAATTGTTTTTGCCGAAAATTTATGATGCCTATCATCTTTTATGGAAACTTTTTGTGATGATGAATTATCAACAATAATTTTTGTATCAATATCACTAAAATCATAGCTTGTTCCATTTGAATAATTAAAAAGATTGGGTCCCGTCCCATTTAGAACATTTTCTAGCTCACTTTTTGTCATTTGAGGTTTTAAGTTAGGGTTATTAGCAAAAGAGCCTGTTCTCCACTCGTTCAAATCATTTATATTTATTGGCTTCCAACCTGATAAAGAAAAAACTATTTTTAGATTAGGATTATTTAGAGGTGGGACATTGTCGATTTTAATATTTGATGATGATCCCATAAATTTTATTTGTGATAAATCAATACTTGATGTATCCACATGCAAACTAAGGGTAGAAGTTAGGGATTTACCAGATGCATCTAATGCTTCACGAATTTCATCCACCTTCATGTCTACAGATGTATTATTTTTTGGAACAAAAGCATAAAATAATTTATTCTTTGAAGTATTAAAAAAAGATTTTTTTTGTGGAATCATTATTTTAACCCCGCCATTATGAGGCTTAGGGTTTAATGTCGCAGAATTAATTCATGAGAATTTATCATCAGTAGATATAAAAAGATTGAAATCTTTGGATTGTAAAGTGTCAGGGGATAATTCATTCGGTAAAAATAGTTCGGAATCAAGTGTACTAGAACCATTAGTAAAAAATGATTTACTGATTGATGATATTGCTGAATCCAATGCCTTTTTCTTTTTCTCTTTCTCTGAATATTTAAATTTCACAATTAATTTTTTTAGTGTTTTAACATTATTAGAATTTATTTCATATGATATATCAACCGTTTTATCATTTATGTTCGGCTTAGGGATGGAACTAATCGTATAGGTATAATTAGCTCCGTTATATGAACCGTTAAATGTTCCCGTTTTTAAAGAAGAAAGTTCTGAAGGGTCATTTAATATATTTTCCCCTAATGATGATGTTATAGAGTATTCCGCATTAGCAGATATATATTTATCGGAAGATAAAAATTTATCCATGTTTGAAGAATCTTTGCCGATATTAAAATATTGAGTTTCTGGAAGGTTTGAAAGCATATCTGCTGCAGTAACTTTTGATTTGCCACTCTTGATTGAGAGACCTTTTATGGCCTCTTGATAATCGGTTGCATAGTGATAATTTGTTGAAAATCTTTTTGGATTTAAACTCGTAACATATATTGCATCATTAGCTTTTAATCATTCCGGAGTTGATGTCGAACCACCTGATAAACTAGAACTTGAAAAATAAACAAGCGATTTCTCTCCTTTATATCCTACAGCTTCTTTAAAAGGAATTTGCGAAATATAAAGTATTGGGTGAGATCAATTACTAGTATCATAATATGCAAAAAAATGACCATGCATTTCAAAAACGCCATTCTGGAGATTCACAAAACCTTCTACACTTGAACCTCCAGTTTCATCTGTTAAATCGACCAAATGATCACTAGATTTTAAATTACGAATAGAATTTCGACCAATATAAAATTTTGTTTTTGTTCCATAATAATCATAATTCACTTCAAGTTTCTGAAGGTTTGGATCGAAATTCTTAAGTTTATTTCCCGCTATTTCTCCGATATTATTCTTTTTGAAACTAAAAACTTTAGCTGAAGCATCAAATTTCGTAAACTTTGCTTGATGACCATTAATTCAATAAAATTGCCCTTCAGCGAACGTGTCTTTAGCCAAGTATTTCGTTGCCCCTTCTTTAATGTCATAATAATAATATTTTTGTCCGTCCGCTTCAATATAAGCACTAGAGTCATTTTTATTTTTCAAATTAGAAATAATATCAGAAGATGATTCAGCAGTTAATTTATTTGAAAATTTTATTTTGCTAGTTACAGATTTTTTAATATAGTTTTTCTGTAATTTTTTTGAGTCAATATTATCAGATGTTGAAAAATAACCAACTGTTGTTGCCAACCCAAGAACAGATGTGGTTGAAAGTATAGTTAGGGATTTTTTATTTATAAATTTTTTGGACATTTTTGGCATATTAATATATTATATATTAATAAATACTCAACATTTGTAAAAATAATAAAAAAAACCAATTACATTGATTCTATATTGTATATTCTTCGATATTATCATTCTCAATTACTAGGAATTTATCCCCTGGTTTTCCATCGAATTTTTTAAGAATATCTTTTGCTTTTGAATGGTCATTTTTAATCACATCAAATTGCTTAATATCCATACACATAAATACTGATGAAGTTATCCCAAATTGTGTTGTTTGTTTCTTATCATTTGTAACACCAATTATATTAGTATTTGGTCTGTATTTAGATACTTCTGATAATAATTTACCTGTTCTTGATAGAACTACGGCAAATTTAAATGTTCCCTCTTGAGCAGCAAGTGTAACTTGCTTAGCAATCATTTG
Source organism: Dryodora glandiformis (assembly GCA_031471255.1). Classification (NCBI taxonomy): domain Eukaryota; kingdom Metazoa; phylum Ctenophora; class Tentaculata; order Cydippida; family Dryodoridae; genus Dryodora; species Dryodora glandiformis. Next base: position 21,273 of record JAUELJ010277619.1, read on the forward strand.
TCTTTCGTTTGCAGCTTCAGGTAAATTACTTAAATAATTAGAATAATAAACTTTATTATAAAATTCCTTTTCAGCTCTTTCATTAATGATAGACATAACTTTAGTAGCTTCAATTGGATAATCTCCAGCAGCTGATTCACCTGAAAGCATAGTTGCATCTGCACCCATTTCAACAGCAACATAAACGTCTGTTACTTCCGCTCTAGTTGGGTGAGGGTTAGACTCCATTGAATCAAGCATTTGAGTTGCGACAATAACTGGTTTACCTGCGTCTCTCATTTTTCTTATCATCATTTTTTGGGCAACGGGAACTTCAAAGTAAGGTATTTCTAGACCTAAATCTCCACGCGCTACCATAACTCCGTCAGTAACTTTAACAATAGCATCAAAATTATCGACAGCATACTGAGATTCTATTTTTGAGAATACTTTAATGTGTTCTGCATTTTTCTCTTTTAAGATCTCTTTAATTTCTAATATATCTTCTGGAGTATTTACGAATGATGCAGCGATAAAGTCAATCCCCATATCAATACCAAATCTTATGTCATTTCTATCTTTATCAGCTAAAAATGGCATTGAGAATTTTGTTCCTGGTAAATTAATTCTTTTATTAGCTTTAACAATATGATGGTTTCTTGATGTAGTTTTAACAATTCCTGGAGTAACTTCATTTACTGTTAATTGAAGTTTACCATCATCAACTAATATTGTTTTTCCTTTTTCAAGGTCTAATGACATATCATATGATACTGTCATTTCCTTAGATCCACATTCTTTTTCTTTATATGAATTAGAATCTGTATAAATAATAACTTCTTCACCGGAATTAAACTCTTGCTTTCCACCTTGGAATTTACCAACTCTTATTTCAGGTCCTTTTGTATCCAATAAAATTGATATTGGAAGTCCTAATTCTTCTCTAATTTGTATAGCTTTTTCTATTCTTGGTCCTTGTTCTGCATGATCCCCATGAGAAAAGTTAAGCCTAATTGTTGTCATACCTGACTCAAATAGTTTTTGCATCATTTCTTTGGATTCTGATGCAGGCCCTATTGTTGTAATTAACTTCGATCTTTTGTGTGTGTTCATTTTTCTCCTTAAATAACTAAATCTATTTTACCACTATTACCAAAAAAATAAAAAACCAAATTATACTTGGTTCAATTTATTTATTTTAATAGCAAGTTCTTTCCTGTTTTCTCTAGGAAGTTTTAATGCTTCTAAAATTGGAGTTGATGTAACTTTACCTTTAAGAATTCCTATCGCTAATCCTGATTTATTCTCAAGCAATAAATCTACTGAGTGAATACCCATTAAAGAAGCTGTAATTCTTTCGGATGCAGAAGGTCTTCCTCCTCTTTGAATATGACCTAAAGAGGTCGCCCTCGTTACTATTCCTGATGTCTGAGATATTCTTTTTGACATCTCACTCAAGTCATCAAAAACAAATTCTGAAACAACAACAATTACTGATTTCTTTTTCATTGTAATCATTTGATGTTTAATGAGGTCAGAAATATCTTGTTCAGTTTTTTTATTCTCATTAGTTACAACAAGTTCCGCTCCTGTAGCTAAAGCTGAAAATAAAGCTAAATCACCACAACCGTGTCCCATAACTTCAATAATTCCTGCTCTATTATGAGAATTCATTGTATCTCTAATTCTTTCAATTGAATCAACAATAGTGTTTAGCGCAGTATCATACCCGATTGTAATGTCTGATGAAGTTATGTCATTATCAATTGTTCCTGGTAAAGCAATAGTTTTAACTCCTAATTCGTGAAGCAGTTGCGCACCTTGATAGGAACCATCTCCACCAATAACTATTAACGCATCAATTCCTTTTTTATCAAGATTTTCTTTAGCTTTAATTCTAGTAGATTCTTCTTTAAATTCTGGAAATCTTGCACTATATATTACAGTTCCACCTTTAGAAACTGCTGCATCTAAATCAATTTCATCAGAAGAAATTATATCTCCCTCATATAAACCTTTATATCCACTCATAACAACAAATGTTTCAATACCTTGTGTTTTTGAATGTTTTACAATAGCTCTAATTGCATTATTCATTCCTGGAGCATCACCTCCGGAAGATAAAATTGCTAATTTTTTAATCATTTTTTTCCTCAATTCTTATTACTATATTTATATATTAGTATTTAAATTATTATATAATATTAATAGTTATAAAAGGTGGATAAGATGAAAAAATATAATAGAATTTTTATTATAGTTACTGATTCTTTAGGAATTGGTGGAGATAAAAGAGCAACTGAATTTGGAGATAAAGGAGCTAATACTCTTTATCATATTTCTGAAACAGGATTATTAAAAATTCCTACATGAAAAAAAATGGGTATTGATTCAATTGCCAAATTAGAAGGATTTAATAAAGCGATAAATCAAACTGCATATATGGCAAGAGTTGATGGTGTTTCTAATGCTAAAGATACTTTAGCTGGACATTGAGAAATGATGGGAATAAAAACTGAGATACCTTTTCCAGTATTTTCAGAAAAAGGTTTTCCAAAAGAATTATTAGATAAACTGGAAAAAGCTTTTGATGGTAGAAAAATCATTGGAAATAAATCAGCTTCTGGTACAACAATTATTAATGAACTAGCACACAAAGAAAAAAATGATAATTCTATAATAGTATATACATCTGGTGATTCAGTACTACAAATTTGCGGACACGAAGAATGAATGGGTGTAGAAAAATTATGAGAGTATGGAGAAAAAGCAAGAAAAATATGTGACTCAAATCTCGATTGGCAAGTAGGAAGAATTATTGTTAGACCATATATTGGTGAAGAAGGTTCTTATGAGAGAACTCACAATAGACATGATTATGCTGTTAATCCTCCAAAAAGAATGGTAACAAATGATCTTTATGATAAAGGAATAAAAGTTACTGCTATAGGTAAAATTAATGACATACTCGTGGGTCAAGGGATATCCGAAGTCATAAAATCAAATGGTGATGCTGATGGAATGGATAAAACTATTGATTTAGCAATGAAGGAATCCAAAGACCATTTCATATTTGTTAATCTTGTCGATTTTGACGCCAAATATGGACATAGAAGAGATCCAGAAGGATATGCTAAAAATATTAATTTACTAGATATTAAATTGGCTAAGTTAGTTAACGCAATGAAAGAAGATGATTTATTCATAATGACTTCAGATCATGGAAACGATCCAACATTTCCAGGATCAGACCACACAAGAGAACATGTTCCAGCAACAATATTTTCAAAAGGGTTTGAAGGAAAACCTAAAGCACTTAAAGACTTTCAAGGAATGGGTACGCTTGGTAATTTAGTTGCTAAAAACTTTGGAGTAAATTTAGTTGATACTGGAGAAGACAGAAGTGATGAAATAATATAAGGCCTATTTGGCCTTTTTCTTTATAATATATGTATGAATGAATTAAGCCATTGAATATCAAGTTGAAATAATAGTGCAACAATGTGAATATGATTTATACCCGTAGCTATTGGTACATTATTTTTTGCCCTTAAAATGGTTAAATATGCTGAATTATTAATTGATAAAACAAAATTAGGAGGAGCTTTTGTTGGACTAGTGCTAGTTTCAATGATCACCTCAATCCCTGAATTAATTACAGAAATATCTCAAGGACTTGCTGGAAATCCATCAACGGGACTATCGGATGATTTGGGAGCTAATGCATTCTCAGCATTCATGTTAAGTATTGCTATTATTATTTTTGTTAAATCTATGTTTATAGATAAATTAAGTTTTTGAACAAAGATAACTATATTAATTGCGTTTATAACTACTTTAATAATGACTTTAACTATTTACTTTGGATGAGACTTAGGAATTACAAAAAATACTAAAATCATAATTGGTTATATGCCGTTAGTTTTTATGGGAATTTATTTAATAACAACAATATTTGCATACAAATTTAGGCACCTTGAAAACGTTACAGACATTAACAAAGTGGATCACACAAAATATTCAACTAAAAAAATATCTTTCTTTTTTGTTTTCTATTCTCTTCTACTTGTTGTTATGGCTATATTATTGAATGCAGTAATTGACGGAATACAAGATGTCTATAAAATAGATCCCAAATCTGCGGGCGGATTAATGCTTTCAATGACCACAGCAATGCCTGAAGTTGTAGCATTATTTTCCTTAGCAAGATCTAACCATATGTCGGCTGCTGTTGGAGCAATTATCGGTTCACACATATTTAATTTATCCGCCGTGCTATGGGGAGATATAGCTTTCTCTGAAAATGCCATACTTGTAGATAGTTCAGTCCATTCTGTTTGAATGATTTCAGCAATAGCTACAATTGAATTATTTGTTTTTGGTATTTTTGTTTTAATAGGTAAAAAAATAAAAAACAAATATGTCTATTCAATATTACCAGCAATAAACATACTTGTCTATATAGTTGGATGAATATTAATACTTGCTTTATAAATTAATTTCAAAATATTTTTTCTTTTCTAGGAATTCTTTTGTAATTTTATAACCAGTTTTATCATTATATTCTTGGTTCATATAAATCATTTCCTTTGTTGATATTTTAATTGCTTGTAGAATTTTTTCTAAAGAGGATTGAACACTGTTTGATTTTAGCCCTCTATGTTTTAATCTAATATTCGAAAACTTTTTTAGTTTACTATTTCTTATTAAAAAAACAGATTCATAAGGATTAAAGTTTTTGTTCATATCTGCAAGGTCTAACACCTTAAATTCATCATCATTCAAGTGTGCATCTGTAGAATAACTAATCCCTATATTAATGTTTCCATTTTTAAGTGAATTATATAAAGCAAAAGATTGATTAATTTGTTTGATATCCCAACTTAAATTATTCAAATTTTCTCTTGCGTAGTTAGGGTCTTTATTGCTGGAAATTGTTTTTTTTGTAGCAATTTCATAAATCTTCTGCAGTGTCCCATATTTATTAATGACATCAGAAGCGGCCCCAATTTTACCGTTCAAATTATTAAATAATTCATTTAGGGATTTAACTTTTGAAAATGAAGTTCCACTTTTGGCAACCAAAACATATTTGTTTTCAAACCCTAGTCCTTCATTATCTTTTGAGTAAATGAGACTTAAGTCTTTGGTGGAATCAAAATCATTCATATGATTTTGAAAATCCAAAAGATTAAAACTTGTTATGGGCTTTGACCTAATATTATTAGATTGATCCCCTCAATAAATATCTGATATTGTTCCCGAATATTCTGTTATTGTATCTATATTTTTATTTGTGAATGCATTTGGAACAAATCCACCAGTAAGTCCAGTAACAAAGGATGTCGGAATATTTGTTCAATGATTTATCATTTGTTTTTCAATATTACCAAGTATTTCACCTTCTGGGAATGATTTTGCACCAATTATTAAGCCATTATTTAAAACATCATTTCTTTTATATTCATTAGATATTAATATGCCAAATGGTAAGAAAATAAATGTGATAAAAACCATTGCCGAAGATATAATTCTAGCAAATAATTTACTTTTCATTTTTAAAACCCTTATTTGAAAAAGATATTTTGAATAAAGTTAGGATGGCATTAGTGGATAAAGCTAGAAGTATTATTGGAATTGCCCCTTGAAGCACTATTGATACACTTGATTTTTGAATTCCTTGATTAATTATTTCTCCTAGACCACCAGCCCCAATGGCGAATGCTATTGATGCTCCCCCTATCAATAAAGAAGAAGTAATTCTGATCGCGCTTATTATTATTGGCAAGTGAGAAAGAAGTTTTATTCTAAATAAAATAGAAGTTTTACCCAGACCAATTGAAGTAGCTGATTCAATAGTTAATTTTGAAGTAGAATTGAGCGCAACAATTGTATTTGAAAGAATTGGAAAAATACCATAGGAAATTAAAGTAATAAAAACAACTAAAAATAAATTTGATATAAAGGGTATTAATAGACCAAATATTGCTATAGATGGAATAACCTGCAAAACAGAAGAACCATAAATAAATATAGATTTAGCTCACTTTGTTTTGTGAAGTAGAATTCCCAAAGACATTCCGATAAAAACAGATGCCAGAATTGCAATAAATGAGAACTGAATATGTTCAAGAAGTTTTTCTCAAATGAAATCTCACTGAATCATTATGATGTCCTCTCAGATTCTCGAAGATTTTCGACAACATCAAACAAGAAGAATTTACGAATTCAATTATCTTTAGATTTTTTAATTTCTGCTGGTGTCCAAGTTTTATCTCTATAAAGTTTGCCATCTTTCAAGAGAACAATTTCATCAGCTAACGATAGCATTTCGTAAGGATCATGTGAAACCATAATAATAGTTTTATTATATTTTTTTATAAGGTGATATGTATGATTTTGTAAAGACTTTTTAACAATTGGATCTAGAGAGGAAAAAGGCTCATCCATAAGAATAACATCATTATCAAGCAATAACGATCTTATGATGCTGATTCTTTGTTGCTGGCCTCCTGATAAATTTTTAGGTAATATATCTAATAAATTTAATGGCAAAGAGAAATCATTAAAAAACACTTCTAACCTTTTGAAGAAAACATCTTTTGAAAAAATACCTTCTTTTCTTTCTTTATAAATTATTTCTTTTTTGGATTTTTTTAATTTTAAGTTTTTGATTATTTTTTTTAACCTATACTTTCTAGCAAGTGTTAAATTCTCTCTTATTGTAAGATGAGAGAAAAGAGAACTATTTTGAATTACATATCCGAAAAAAGTTTTTCTGTCTTTTGGATTCAATTTTTTTTCTAAAGAACATACATCAATTGTTCCGCTAGAAACATTTACTAATCCATTAATAGATTTTAAAAGAGTCGTTTTGCCAGCTCCGGATAATCCCGCAATTATTGTAAGCTTTTTAGATTTTACATGAAGAGACAGATTCTTTATAACTTCTTTATCTTCATATTTAACTACTATATTATTGAATTTTAAAGCCATTAATTTCCTCTCAGGTAATCATATATAACCAAATCATTATAACAAACTGATAATGCATTTATAAAAATGTTACAAATTGATAATTAAAAAAATGAATACTAAAAAATACATCATACGATGTATTTTTATTTGGTGTGTTTGGCACACTTGGTGCCCAAGACTGGACTTGAACCAGCACGATGTAACCATCGGGGGATTTTAAGTCCCCTGCGTCTACCATTCCGCCACTTGGGCAATATTTAATTGCTATAATATTATACAAAAAAAAGCATATTTTATGCTTATTATTTTTACTTAATTCTTTCGAATAATGTTTTATTTTTAGTAATATTAATGTCGTTGAATTTCTTAAAATTATTCACAAGCGAAGGAATAAGATTTATTTTGCCAAATGATTCTTGGACAATTTTAACTTTATTTGGAAGAACAACAGATAACATTAGAGACATGCAATATATTCCATTTAAAAGTGAATTTAAGACAATAGATAATTCTTCTTTATTATTAGTTAAGGTTCATGGAGATGTAATATCGATATATCCGTTTAGTTCTTTCCCCAGAAGCATAGCCTCTTGAATTGCTTCACTAACTTTAAAATCATCGAATTTTATTTTATAATTTTCAAATCTATTGCTTATTGATTTTAAAATATTTACGTGAACTTCATTAGATGATTCTTTAAATTGAATTGGTTCATCAAAATTTTGTAAGCACATGGCGATAGTTCTAGAAACTAAGTTACCGTAATTATTAGCTAGTTCTGAGTTATATACATCTATAAAAGAATTTTCCTCAAAAGATCTGTCTTGCCCAATTGCAATTTGTGAAGCAAGAAAATATTTTAAAGTTTCATTTCCATACTTTTCTATCAAATAAATAGGATCAATAACATTACCCTTAGATTTAGACATTTTTCCCTCTGGAGTTATTATTCATCCGTGAGAAAGAATTTTTGTTGGCAATCTTAGGTCAAGGCTTTTTAATATTATAGGTCAATAAATTCCGTGAAATCTTGTAATCTCTTTACCCACAATATGCACGATTTCATCTCCATTGACTCAATACTTTAAATAGTCAGCATTATCATCGCTATTATATCCAAGAGCAGTAATATAATTATTTAAAGCATCAAGTCATACGTATAAAATATGCTTATCATCTTCAAGAAGAGGTATTCCTCATTTGAAAGTTGATCTAGAAATAGATAAATCAGGAAGTCCTTTCTTTAAAAAAGAATTATTTAATTCATTAATTATTTTTTTAGGGAATATGAAATCAGGATTATCTTTAAAATAATTAGAAATCCATTCTTCAAATTTATTCATTCTAAAAAAGTATGAATCTTCCGAAACTTCCTCAAGCACATGATCTGATGAAGGGTGATAGAAAACGCCATCTTTTTCAATAGCTTGGGATTTAGTTAGAAATTCCTCGTCTTCTATAGAATATAAGCCTTTGTATTTACCTTTATATATAATATCTTTTTCAAATAATTCTGTGATTTGTTTTTGGATTGATGATATATGGTTTTTATTTGATGTTCTAGAAAAATAGTCATATTTGATGTCCATTGTTTCTCACAATGATTTAAATTTGCTTGACATCTCATCTACATACTGCTGTGGTTCTATTCCCGCTTGATTAGCTTTATTCTCAATCTTGAGTCCGTGCTCATCAGCTCCTGTTAAGAATTTGACGTCATAACCCATCATCTTTTTATAGTTAGCCAAAGTCCAAGCTAGGGTTGTAGTATAAGCATGACCTATATGCAGATTTCCTGACGGATAATATATTGGTGTTGTTACATAAAATGTTTTTTTACTCATATGTTCTTCCTTTCTTATAAACTATTGGTTTATATAAATTAATTACTTCCGGAGTATATTGGTGCTTACTGGAATCTTCTGTATGCAAATATATATTTGGCAGAAAATGAACTCCTCAGCCAGCTTTATATCTTGCTTCAATTAAAACTAAATTGGATTTTTCATATATTCTGGGATATATTAATTGCACTCTCTTGGGTTCAAAGTCATTTTTTCTCATTAGTTCAAATGCATCAACCATTCTTTCTGTTGGTATAACAATGGAAAGAAAACCTTTTTGTGCAATGATTTTTGATGAACCCTCTATGATATTTTCAAGATTAATCTTCACTTCATGAGTGGCGATATATAATTCCTCAGAGCCTTTTCTTTTTATCGAAGAATCAACTTTATAAAATGGGGGATTACATATTATAGAATCATACTTAGGCAATTGATTTTTATTGTGCTTTTTATAATATAAGTTAAAATCATCTAAAATCAAATTAATATTATCTTTAGAATTTAATTCTACATTTTTCCTAGCTATTTCAATGGCTCTTTCTTGTATTTCTAATGCATCTATATCTAAATTTTTCTTTCTTTCTGAAACAAATATTGCAAGAGCGCCATTATTTGTTCCAATATCTAAAATTCTATTAGTTGAGTGATTTATTTTAACGAAATTTCCTAAAAGAATAGTATCAACAGAATAGTTGAACATTTCTTTATCTTGATATATAAAAATATTTGAATCAAATCCTAAAGAATTTTTTATTAGTTTGCTCATGTATCTCCTTTCAATATAAACAAAAAAGTCCAAATAAGACACCAACGTACCATTCTTATCAGGACTCTTACCCTTACAGCGGGTTAAACACAAACTCAGCATCTCATAACCTTGCTTCACAGTTTTAATATTTAGGTATTTTATATCTATTTCTTATTGTTTTTGATTCATTAGACATTACACCTGGTTGAACTTCAGAAATATGACCTTTTTTAAGAAGTCCCATCATTAGTCTTCCTATGTTTACCTTAACTTCTAATATATTATAATCTTTTTTAATTTGTTTTGAATAGAAATTCATTTCCTTATAATGACTTTTTTTGTTCAAAGTTAATTGATCTGATAAGGTTTGATCAAGTGCTATAAAAGATATTGAGGCAACTTTTAAAACAGATGAATTTACATAGTCTTTAAAAATTATTTGGTTAAAGTGATTTAATGAATAAATTTCTGGAGGTATATAAGTATGGTAGTGACCTGAAAATAATTTGATTCCTGGATTTTTAAATATGAATCCCAATAATTCATCAACCATTTCATTTTCTCTAGAAGGAAAATCAATAGTTGGGTATTCATTCTCCATCATTTGGGGTGAAATTCATTGAGGAGTTTGAGGCAAAGACGATTTAATCTCAACATCTTTCATAAATTTATTTTCAAAATTAATAAGAAAATCATAAAGATCCTTAGTTTCTCTTTTAAGAACCTCATCCATATTTATGTTCTTATCTAATTTTATTTGGAAAGTTAATTCGTTTCTGATAACAGATGAAACAGGATCTTCTTTAGCGTCCCTTCATACGGACTGAGATTGATTAAATAAACCCTCATTTAAATCTAAATTTAAATTAGAAATCATTTCCCTAAATCAATTAGATTGAGTTAAAAGAAATTGGGCAACTTTATATTCTCCACCAAAGTCAAAAGATATTGGCCTTGTTCTCTCTTCTATATATAGAACTTCCTCAGAATTTTCTTCATAAAAAGATGGACTTAATATACAAGTAATTTTATATTTATCTTTATAGAAATTTATTATTCCTTCAATAACCTCGTTAGTTTTTACTATTGTATCTTTTAGAAAGATTTTAGGTTTGTAAGTTGTGTTGTATTTCATATAAATAATTATAAAAGAAATTATAGTCAAGGTTGAAAAATAATCATTCCCAAAATGCAATGTGAAATAATTAATATAAATAAATTAACTTTTCTTTTATATAAAATAAAGGATTCAGGAATAACTACTATCACGTATGAAATGAGTGCTATTTTTCTTCAACCGCTGAAAAAATCAGCCTTTCCACTTCCATTATTAGTATTTAAATATTCTTTGTAACCATTAAAAGTTAAATTAGGGAAAGCAGTAGAAATAAATAATTGGATAGATAATGAAATGATAATACCTATAATTACAGGTCTTAAATATTTTATTATATCTTTTAGATATTTTGATTTCTCGGATTTTGCAATCATTTTGGAGGCAACTAATACCAAGATTATTGATGGTATACAAAATATTAAGTATGTAAGAATTAAGGCAAGTCATCCCCACCATTCTCCGTTAGCTGCTAAATATCCAGTGAACAATGAAAATTTTGTAGAAACTACTCCAGGTGTTGAATTAGTCACTGTAAAAATATTTTCTATGCTAGTTTGAGATATCTCTGCTCCGTTTTGATTCATTAGCTCTCATAAAGATTTAAATAGAGGCATGAAAACTTGTCCTCCGCCAAAAACAATAAGGCCTAATATTAATACTCCAACTATTCCAATAAGTAATGCCATTATTTAGCCTTCTTTTTTTTATCTTTTATTATTTCTACAAATAAAACAATGAAAATTACTAGGATCATAATTATTGCCGGAATGTTTCAGGGGTTGGGTATAAAAATTGAAAAAGATGCAGTTATAATAGATAGAGTAATCATTAAAGGATATCCTACTTCCTTATTTGAGATTTTCACAAATCTTCATGTAAAAGAAAAAAGGATTCCTATAATCACAGGCATAATAGAAACATTTATAACTCACAAGTATTTTTTAGGTAAATAATTTTGAGCTAAAATAAAAATTCCTAATGCCAAAAAAATGTGAGGAAGTAAACCTATCAATGTTATTAAAATTCCCTTTCACTTCCCAAGAACCTTTATTGATATGTACGATATAGATTCTACAACTGAGGGGCCTGGAATCATATTTGTTGTTATTATTAATTTATCAAATTCTTCGTTTGTCATTCATTTATTTTTATCGACTGCTTGAATTCTCATAAAAGGAAAAAGAGCATTACCTCCTCCAAAGGCCATGAACGTTGATTTTAAAATAAATGCTAAAACTTTTCATACTTTCATTTTTTAACCTTCTTCCCGACAAAATTCTTAATTGTATTATTTAGAGTTATTTGATCATGGATTCTAATGATGTAAATAAGTTTATCATATTGAAATTGAAATCCATACTTTTGAAATTTAACATCTTCCATATGCTTTCAGTAGAATGATAAATCGCTTTTTGAATTCATAAGAATTCTTTTGTTGGACATAAGAATATCGCCTTCACTTTCAAAATTAAGCCTATTTTTTAAAGTATATAGTCTAGCATCAGTATATTTAGCTCCAATAGATTCTTTGTTTTCTAATTTAAGATTAACATCAAGTATTTTGATGTGCCTATCTATTGAGAAAATCCTTTCTTCTATAAGTTCAATGTTGTGTTCTTCAATTTCATTAAGATTAATTTGTGTTTTTTTAATTAACTTTCTAATTATTTTAAGGTTCGCTTCATTTTCATCGTTTTTTTCATATCATTGATTAATGATATTGTGTAAGTAAATTTCCTTATTTAATAAAACTTCACCCTCAAAAATAATAGCTATTTTTTTCTTAGATAAAGAAATGATATTATCTATGTTGACTAAATCATCATATTTTTTTTTCATTAAGTAACTATTTAATAAGTTTGAATATCTTTTAAACATGTATAAATTATACAAAAAAAGCCTCATATGAGACTTTTAAATATAAATTTAATTTTATGAGTGTTTTGTTGCGCCAGCATATTTGGGAGCTTTTGCTTTTTCAACATTTTTTCTTAAATTATGGAAAGTTTGTTCACCATCAAATTTAGCAGTAATTCCAAGGTTTTCCTCGATAGCAATAAGTCTATTGTATTTAGCTATTCTATCAGTTCTTGACATTGATCCTGTTTTAATTTGACCTGTATTTAACGCAACAGCTAAATCAGCTATTGTTGTATCTTCTGTTTCACCTGATCTATGTGAAACAACGGCAGTATATCCTGCTTTATGAGCAAGTTCAATAGTATCAATTGTTTCTGAAAGTGATCCTATTTGGTTTAGTTTAATAAGAATTGAGTTTATAGAATTTGTTTTAATTCCATAAGCTAATATATCTTTATTAGTAACTGTTAAATCATCTCCCATTATTTGAATTTTATCACCTAGTTTGGCGTTCATGCTTTGGAATCCTTTTCAGTCTTCTTCTGCAAATCCATCTTCTATTGAAATGATTGGATATTTACTAACAAGCATTTCAAAATACTCTAAGAATTCAGCGGATGTAAAATCAACTTTTGTTTTTTGCATTTCAGCACTATCGAATCCTGGTCTTTTAGCTTTAATAGCTGCTTTTAATTTACCGAAAACATATTTTTTACCATCATATAATTCAGATGTAGCAGGGTCCATTGCAATTGCAACAGCTCCCTTACCTGAAGTAGCGGCTTTAAATCCAGCTTTTTTAATAGCTTGAACTAAATAGTCTAAAGCTTCCTCATGTGATTTTAGATTAGGAGCAAAGCCACCTTCATCCCCAACTTGAGTACCATGTCCATCTTTATGGAATAACTCTGCCAATGTATGGAATACTTTATTGGCAATTTGTAAAGATTCTTTTAAAGAACTAGCTCCAAGAGGCATTATCATAAATTCTTGAAAATCAAGAGTGTTTGATGCATGTTCTCCACCATTGATAACATTTAACATAGGCACTGGCAATGTTCTTGCGTTAGTTCCACCTATATATTTATATAAAGGTAAATCTAGTTCATCTGCTGCAGCTTTAGCTGTTGCTAATGAAACGGCTAATATAGCATTAGCTCCTAAATTTTTCTTATTTTCTGAACCATCTAATTTTATCATCATTGTATCTACAAGTCTTTGTTCAGTAACTTCAGTACCTACTAATGCTTTAGCGATTTTAGTATTAACGTTATTAACAGCAGTCATAACCCCTTTAGAACCATATCATGCGTTAGCAAATTTAGTTCCTTTATCTCTTAATTCATGAGCTTCAAGCATTCCTGTTGAAGCACCTGAAGGGGCCATAGCTGAACCATAACCACCATATTCTGTATAAACTTCTACTTGAACTGTTGGATTACCACGTGAATCCAGCACTTCTCTTCCGTGTATTTTTGTAATTTTTGACATTTTTTGTCACTCCTTATAATAATATTCTATGAGCATATTCTTTTATGCGTATAAATTATATAACTATTTCAATAAAAATGAATTACAAAAATATGAAAAAGTTTAGGAAAAATAATATTTCTAATATAATAACGATATGGATTCAAGAAAATATAATTATTTTAAGTTATCAAAATACTTCTTAGATAAAAGTCAAAGAAATGAAGTGATACCTTTTATGACTGCAATATCTAAAGAAACTGGAATAAGTAATTCAACTATTTCAAGATATGCAAGAAAAAAAGGATATTATAATTTCGGGGAATTAAGAGCTACTTTTAACAAAGAGTTAGGCAAAGACTTTACAGTAGTAAAGTATGAAGAATTCGCACAAATATTTCAATATGAAAAAATAAGAATAGCAACTTCAATATCTACTAAAATAATCGGCATGTTTTTGGTTGATAGAATGATGAAACTTAATATTAATATAGATAATTATGATGAGAAAGAAGAACTGGATAAAAAGACTTTGTTAATTTTCATATCACTATCTCTTGAATCAACTAAAATAAAAGAAATAATGAATAGAAGTATTTCAAATAAACTAATAATTACTGCATCAAAAAAACAAGACTATAGGGCTGACATAAAACAAATATGCTTACCTCAATTCAAGCCAGATACGAGAAATAATTACGATATATACAATTCATCAGTTAAAATGATTAATTGGTTGAATGATGTTATAAATGCAAATGAGATAAAAAAAGAAAATATGAAAATGAAAAATAAATAATTTTTAGAAAGACTAAATATAAAATATGAAAATTAAAAATTATAATTATTAATGTTTAAAAAATTGAGAGAGTAATAATATAGTCAAAATGAATAAGCAGTTCCTTATTCATGATCATAAAAAAAAGTAAAATAAAAAGAAGAGATGGCCTAAGTAGGTGATCCTTTATTTTTTTATAAAATTCTTATTTTAATATTAATGGTTTATGAGTTGTGGAAATCACTTCATCGCTAATAGAGTCTTGAACTGTAAACAAAGAAACTGCCACAAGAGTAAACCCTATTGAACCCAAAGTAATTAATTTTGATGATTTCATATATCTCTATTCTACTATAAAATTATATATTTGAATATAGTTTGATTTTAATTTCGTTAGATCTTTTTTAATTTTTTCTTTATTTAATTCATCTTGATTTATTATTCAATCAGCTCTTTTGGCAAACGTATTGAAAAGCCCTCTATTGTCTGAACGTTTTATATTGCTAATTTCTTTTCCAGATATTTCAAGAATAATTTGATCGAAACCCTTATCTTCTCCGGGATAAATAATATTGCTTTGAATTAAATTTAAATTGCCATCAAGATATTCTCAAACTTCTTTGAAAACATCTCTTGCTCTTTCCATGGATGATATATCACTTTTTATATCGTGATCTCCAATAAAGAATACATTGTATTTTAATACTTCTGAATTTTTATTAATTGCCATTTTGATTATCTCTCTAAAATTATTTATCTTTTGAGAAGCATTTGAAATTTTTCCAATTGCCCTTACCTCAATATTTGTTTTTCTTAATCAATGATTTAGTCCTTTAAAAAAATTCACTTCCGTGTTGGACTCTATTCCTTCTAAAGATATAATCAATATATTTTTATCCATAAAATAAATTTACCATACTATTTCTAGACAATTCCTCATCAGGATAAGGAGAAAGTAATCCGGTTTCATAAGCCTTAATTATATTGTGTTGAGGCTTCAATATGCTGGACATCTTCTGAGACATAATTACCCCCTCTTTTTCATCTAAAGATATAATTTGTTTTTTACTAGTAAAACTAGAAACTACTGAGGGATTATGTGTAGTGAAAATAAATTGAATATTATTTTCTTGAAATAATATCTGCATTGCCACTTTTAATGAATTAACTAATTCTACATGTAGAGAAAGTTCTATCTCGTCAATAAGAACTAGACCATTTTTGAAATTATTAAATCTAGGAACATTTATGTGACACATCATAATAATGAATTGTCGAGTTCCAGTAGATAAATCCAGTAGTAAAATTTTGGATCCATCTTGTAATATTATTGAATTTATATGCGTGTTTCCGCCTTTTTTTACGTCAATCATGTCTATAATTCTATTGTCAGCAAGCCTTAATAATTGTAAAGTTTTTTCTTTTCCAAAATTATTTAATAATTGCATTAACGCATAATTTACATGTTCAACAGATTCTAAATTTTTTCTTATATCTGTAATTACAATTGTAAAATCATTATCAGGAAATCTATTAGAGGATATTCCCATGTTGGAAACAAACTTTAAAATTTCCTGATTCCTTTGTGGATCATTTATGCTTTTGATATTTAAATCTACAATACCGTCACTTGATATAGTAACCGTTACCTTCGCTATATCTTTTTCAACGAATAGTGATAACAATATCGAAATTGGGGTATTCTGTTCCTTCGCATATTGGGCATGATACCTCTTATAGAATTTGATTAATTCGGATTGATACTCATGGAATCATTCTCCTTCTCCTTTTTGAATAGAATCTAAAATTTCATCTCTTCTTTCTAAATTACCATGGGAATTTTTAAATACGGGATTAACTGAATTTAGCAAATTTAAAGGAGAAGATATTTCTTTATTAAAAATCTTTTGAACAATAATTCTGCCTACATTTCCATTAGTAATATCTGAAATTAAAGATAAGGATTCTAAAATGGTTGTTTTACCAATTGAGTTTCTGGCCATAATTGCATAGTAAGCTGGGATTGCATGTTTTTCGTCAGGAGATAATTTGAATACACCTCTTTTAAGTTCATTTTCTATTCCGCTCTTATTATTATAAAAATCTAAATTAGCCTCTTTTATACTTCTGAAATTCTTAATTAATAAATTTTTTATATTTATTTTCATATTAACTCCTTTTATGAATAAATTATAACATAAGGGTTATAAAAAATAACACCTATTATATGTTAAAAGTCATGAACTATTGAATTGATATGTAAAAATGGAACATATTTTAAGTATTTTTTTAAAAATCATGTTAACCCATTTTTTTCTTAAGTAACTATTTTTTAGTTATTCAAAATATAATGATAAAAATTAAAACATACAGTAAAATAGAATTAATATAATTTTAGTCAGTATTAATACATATCAATTTACTAACCGAATTTAAAGTTTTGAATAATTTAAAAAAAATTAATATAAAACATTGATTTGGTAGTTGTAATAAACGATCACTCATCTATATATAAACTATATTAATCTAAAATTATTTTTTACGTGAGATAGAATATCAAATAATAATTAATATAAACTTCATATAGTTTCATATATAGAAACATTTACCACATTGATGAAGTGAGAATGGCATAAATTAAAAAACACCCAAACCGATTGTTTAGATGAATCTAATTTATTTAATAATTATTTAAAATTAAGTATCTTTTTTTTATTTAAAAAATTATTTTTTTGATTCTAAAGCTTTTTTAGCTTCATCAAAAATCATTTGAAAAGCTTCTGGTTGGTGTATAGCTAACTCAGATAGCATTTTTCTATTAACTTGGATATCAGCAATTTTAAGTCCATTCATAAATTTTGAATATGATAGACCCATTGGTCTTACTGCTGCGTTAATACGAGCAATTCATAATTTTCTAAAGTTTCTTTTTACTTGCTTTCTATCTCTAAAACCATAAGTTCATGATTTAACAACTTGTTGCTTAGCAACTTTAAATCCTATAGACTTATGTCCAAAGTATCCTTTGGCTAGTTTCAGTCATTTTTTTCTTCTTCTTCTTGTTACATTTCCGCCTTTTACTCTCATAGTGGCCTCCTAAAATAGTCCCTTAAATCTTTTTTGATCTGATGGGTGCATCATATCTGATTTTCTTGACTGTCTCTTTTGTTTTGTTGTTTTATTTTGTGCAAGGTGTGATCTAAATGCTTGACCTCTTTTTACCTTACCCGAAGCTGAAACTTTAATACGTTTAGTTAAAGCTGATTTAGTTTTCATCTTTGGCATTTTTTATCTCCTTATTCGAATTTGATTTTTTAGTTTTGTCAGCACTAATGAATAAATCTAAAAATCTTCCTCCATTAAGTGTTGCTGGTTTATCAATCTTCGCGATATCTTCTAGTGTTTTAAAGAACTCATCAAGCTTTTGATAACCAAGTTCTTTTCTAGCCATTTCTCTTCCTCTAAATTTAAGAGATACTTTTACTCTATCACCAGAAAGAAGGAATTCTCTAGATTTTTTTGATTTAACCATAAGGTCATGAACACCAATCATTGGTGTTAATCTGACTTCCCTATTATTAACTACAACTTGATTGACTTTAGCTTCTTTTCTTTTTTTCTTACGTTCATATTTAAATCTTCCGTAATCCAAAATTTTTGCAACTGGCTGCTTAGGGTTGTTTGATATTACTACCAAATCAAAACCTTCGCTTCTAGCTTTTTCGAGAGCTACTCTTTTTTCCATTACTCCTAATTTTTCTCCTTTTGAAGAGAGAATAAAAAGTTTCTTAAATGGAATCATTTCATTTACAAGATGCTCTGCTTGTGGTCTTTTTTTATTTGTTATTCTAGCTATGATATCTCCTTAATTAAAAAAGTGGGGTTAACCACTTCTCAAAAATACTACTATAAATTAATACATCTGTAGCATATACCCCTGAAGTAATCAGCAGGTGAGAAGTGAATCTACTTTCCGCAACTGTATTGTTGCTAATTTATTATATCACAACATTATAAAATATTATATGTATTATTATTTTTCTTTTATAGAATTATCATATATTGATTTAACTTCTTTTAAGCTATTTTTATAAAGAAAGAATTTAGGGGGGATATCGCTGTATTCTCCATTAATTAGTTCTTCAAATTCATTTAAAAGACTTTCATAATCAGAGTGAACTCCGTCCTTGCCGGTGAAAGCCTCTGCAACGAAAAAGTTTTGTGATAAATAATTATCAATTCTTGCTCCTTGAAGATATACTGATTTTTGATGCTCCAAAAGATTGTCTACACCCAATATATCAGCTATTTTCTTATACTCTTGAAACCTGGTCAAAATAGTTCTTGCCTTTCTAGCAATCTCTATATGTCTTGATGACATAAATTCTAAATCTAAAAATTGAGATGATGACTTTAACACATCAATAGCTGGATAAACTCCAGTTGACGCTCTTTTTGTTGAAAGAAATATCTTATTTTTTAGATGTTGATAAACAGCCATTACAGATGGATCCGTTTCATCATCAGCAGGAATGAAAATGTTTTGTATCGATGAAATATTACCATTCTTAGTAGAAATTAACCTTTGTTGTGCTTCTGCAACTTTATTAGCCAAAAGGGGAGGATACCCTTTTAAAGATGATGGATTATTAGAAAGGGCGGATAATTCCATTGAAGCTTGAATGTATCTAAAGATATTATCAAAAAACATTACTACATTTTGTTTTAAATCATCCCTAATATATTCTGCAGCCTTAATTGCTAAACTTGGAATTAAGTATCTTGCTCCTGGTGTTTCATTCATTTGCGCAAAAAATGTCGCAACATTTTTAGAATTACCTGAATTTTTAGTTTCTTCCAAAAATTCTTTTCCTTCTCTTGTTCTTTCGCCAATACCACAGAAAATTACTTTTGAATCTTTTTTGTTTTTATCACTTTTTTCTTCTGATGAAGTAATTGCCCTTATTATTTCCTGAAGAAGAACTGTTTTACCAACTCCAGCTGAGCCAAAGATTCCAGAATTAAATCCTTCAAAAATTGGAGTAAATAAATCAATTATTCTTATTCCTGTATGAATTCTATTTTTTGGAAAGACCATTTTATCTCTCTCATCGTTATAAACCATTATGCTTTCATTTTTACTGGCTTTTATAGGTTTAAGTCCATCGATCGGTTCCATAAGAACATTAAATGCCCTGGAAAAAATATCTTTTGTCATAGGGAATTTAATAGGCCCAATATTCTTGACAGTATCCAATAGAGATAATGAAGAATTTGATCTTACCGATATTGCCATGGCAACATCTGAATCACTAAAATTTAAAACGATAAATTCCGATTTGCTTTTATCATTTTCAATAACCAAAATATCGCCAATAATTGGTAGAGATGAGGAATATTTAACTCATATAACTTGTTTATTAAACTGTATAACTTTTCCTGTAGACGCCATTATTTATCCCCTTTAGTTTTTTTATTTTTTGTATCTTCTTTGACTTTTGTTTTTGGATCTTCTTTGACTTTTGTTTTTGGATCTTCTTTGACTTTTGTTTTTGGATCTTCTTTGACTTTTGTTTTTGTATCTGAATCGATTTTTGTTTTTGTATCTGATTCAATTTTGGATTCTTGATTATCGATAGATGAATCATCCTCAATATCTTCTTTGTTGATTTTATTTATGGTTTTTTTATTATTCTTTTTAGAATTCAGTTTGCTATCTTTTCTTTCTTTAACAATATTTTTTTTATCATTTTTATTAGAATTAGAAATATCATTAATTTTTTTTATATTTAATACTTTAGTTAATTCATTTTCGTCTCTATTACTAAGAATATGATTATATCCTCGGTAGTGATTTATGATTTGTGATAAAACCATTTCATTATCTTTAAATTCTTCCCTTAATTTGAAGGAAATAATAGGCTTAATAAAGTCAATGATGATGCCTTCAATCGCATCAACTTGCTCCTGATTGCCAGCAGATTTTATTAAATTAAGAAGTTTTTGATTTTCTTCAATTTCATTAATGACTGAATTTTTAATTTTTAAAATTAATTCTGAATTAAATGCAAATTTGATTATTTTTTTTGCAAAAATTATCGTAAAAACCAAAATTTTTCAATCATCATATATATTGTAATCACCTTGGGATAATAAGTTGGATAATACAAACCCATCATAGTGTTCCTCGGATGATCAAGAAAGATTGGAATAATTTTCTTCTAAATTTTCATAAAGAGATAATATGTGTTTAACTTCAGATTTATATTTTTTAAATATATTTTTTTGAGCATCAGATCCAATACGGGAAACCGAGGGACCAACATTAATTGACGGAAATATATTAAGATTCTTTTTATTAACTGATGTTGCTATTTGGCCATCAGATATTGAAACTATATTTGAAGGAACATACCCAGTATAATCTTCTTCAATTGTTTCCACTATAGGAAGAGATGAAATGGATCCACCAGATATAAATGAACCAGACCTTTCAAGAAGCCTTGAGTGTAGGTAAAATATATCCCCAGGGTAAGCTTCTCTTGAGGGGGGCAATCCTATATTCAACGAAACAGCTCTATACGCATCAGCATGCTTACTTAAATCATCATAAATAATTAATACATCTTTACCTTGGTCTTTGAAGAATTCTGCTATTGAAGTACCGGAATATGGGGCCAGAATTTTTGAGGCATTTGTATCGTTTATTGATGATTGAACTATTACAGTTTTACCTGCTAAAGAATTTTTTTCTAAGAAAAATCTTACAGATTCAACTTCTTGAAGAGTTTTACCTATAGCTACATAAATATAAATCGAATTTTTATCATAATATGATGCTTTTATGAAGTCTAATGCAATATTAGTTTTACCGGATGACTTATCCCCTAAAATTAATTGTCTTTGACCTTTACCTATGGGTAAAATTAAATCAATCAGCATAGATCCTGATGAAATATTTTTTGAAACATTATCTCTCTCAGTCATTACAACTCTATTAAAATCTATTTCTCTTTCGGATTTCTTAGAATTTGATGTTGTTTTTAAACTTGGGTCAATTTGAGAAACTACTTCACCATTGTAATTAATAATTTTATTTAAAATATCATTAGATACACTTAAGGAAATAGTTTTAGATTCAATTTTAACTTTATCTGATGTCGATAAAGGTTTTTTTATAGATTTAGTTATCAACGATACTAAAGCAGTGGTAACATTATTATCAAGTATCTCACTTGAAAGAACTTGACCAAAGTCTCCATTAGAAAAAGAAACAATATTATCCAACTTTACCTTAGATTGACCTTTTATTTCGATTTTTACAACAAAATCCTTTATAAATTTAATTTTTCACATTACTGCATTTCCTCCCCGAATATGGATGTTCAATCGATTGATCCTTTTTGGTTATTAACTATTGACAAATCTAATTCATTCTTATAAACATATGTCAATTTTTTTTGTTTTTCTTTGGCAAACATATATTCTTTGTATTTATTATACATACCTAGAATGTGAATGAAGATATCTGAATTATTTTTCTTTCCTAATTTCAAAACTACCATTTCACAAAATAAATCTATTTTTTCTAAATTATTATTTGTGTAGATTTCTAATCTTTTAAACTCAAGAATTATATTTTTCTTCTTATGCAAGATTTTCTCAATATTTATTTGGCCACCATTTATCAAAACTTTAGCAATTTGATTAGAGGGAATGTCATGCTTTAAGACTCATAATTCATCATATATTTTATAATTCATTATTTGTTCCCTGCCTTTCTTTTATTAATTGCAATTATATTGCTCTCTTCCAAATCTTCATTAGTTATATATGAACTTAAAATACGTTTAAATTTTTTTATTTTTTTTGATTCCTGATTAATGGATGCATTTTTCTCAACTATTTTAAGATTTAATTTTTTTAAATCTTGGAAAATTTGTTCTCTTCTTATAATTCAATAGAAAACAATTATAGATATATTACTTTTTGTATTTTGAGTTTGATGTTTTTCGTTAATAATGCCGTCTTTAGACTGACTATTATAGGATTTTAATTCATCAGAAGATAAGGGGAAAATTCTTTTAATATTTTCATTAAAATTTGCATTTGAAGTATATACAGATACAGATTCCCATTTCAAATTTAATTCAAATCATTTATTAAGGATTAATTTAGAAAAAAATATTGGAAATTTCGAGAATATAGCAAACAAATCCTTATCCTTTTCATTTGCAACGCTTGATATTTTTTGTCAATCATATCAGAAAAACGCTTTCGGGAATTTTTTTAGTAGATCATTTTTAAAAATTAAGAACGTTTCATTGTCATTTGATGGAACTATAAAGAATATATTCAAATATCCCAATTTTTGTATTTTATCTAGAACTGCATTCGAAACAAAGAAATTTCCGTTGTGAAATCCAACAAACACATAAAATATATTTTTATTTTTTGTAGTTTCCTTATAAATAGAAAAAACACTTTTATAGGATTTTGATATATTATTTTCAATAATTTTTATTGCATTATTATATGTCTTAATTTTATTAAAAATTAGATTTTTTTGAGCCTCTAAAAATTGCTGAACAATTTTTGATTCTTCAATATTTGATTTTATTTTGTTTTTGTTCATTTTTTCCCTTATGATAAAACTTTATTTAATTCATTTAAAGTTCTTTCTGTGTGAATGATGTCTATCAAAACATAGTCTTTTTCAATTTTTTTTGGATAAATTATTATCAACCCAAAAATAATTAATGGTTTTCCCAGCCTTAAATGTTCATAGATAATTTGAGGTATTACCTCTTCCTTGTTGGAGAATAATTTATTATTTTTAACCTTATAATAAAAAGTATTTTTTTTAGATAATACATTTATTAAAATTGAACCTATTTCGATGATTTTATTATTTTTAATATTCAATTCTGTTTCTTCAATAAACTTATTATAATTTTCTTCACTACTTTTAATTTTAGAGTAAGAAATATTATTCATGTTCGATATAACAAATTCAATAAATAAAGAATATGAATCTCTAATTTCGATTGAGTTACTTAAAATAGGAGAGTCTTTTATTAATTTGTTTTTGATCTTCTGATTCACTTAGACCTCCTTCATCATACAATTATAAACGTAGCGGCATTAATTATGAACAAGAATTGAAATATAAGTAGTAAGGCCAAATCAAAGGAGGGAGTTTTCATAGTTATAATTGCATCATTTTTGAATAATATATAATGAGTTAATATGACCATGAATAATGAAATATAAGCAATATTTATTATAGTAATAATTCTTATTCAAAATTCTCCTTGCATAGTTCTGATTTTTATAAATTGACTATATATTATGGACATAGCAGCGATAGAAATAAATAATATTTTAGAATTAATCAGAGAAGTTAGAAGACTTTCGTATGAGTAGCACATCATAAAAATAGAAATAGATAATGTTAATAACAAGTAAAATAAACCTATGCTTAAGAAGTGTGATATTTTAAAGAAATATAAAATAATGATTAACATAAAAAATAAAAACATTGTTATTGAAATTCATATTATTATTCCGTTGGAAATACTCAAATATAACATTGGCGCTTGCGCTGATACAGCAGCCATAATTACTCCTGATAATAAAATGGGAATAAACCTTATGATTCCGGGTCCGTTAATTAAGTAGATTCAAGATTGTGTTACTTTATAAGAATTTATTTCCCTATTTACAGTTGCTTGAATTATTAATATTATGAATAATATGGTCATAATAATTAAATTAGATATTAAAAACATAGAAATATTTAAATGAATAAAAATTGCATTAATCATATTTCCTACTACAATTATAAAAATCATTAATATTTGGAATAGGATTAATATTATTTTTTTGCTTTTGATAATATTTTTCTTATAGTTTGATATAGAAAAATAAGAATTAATTATAGATGTAAATATAAATATGATGAAAGAGTACTCATGTAAGTTTATATTAAATTTATAAAGTAAAAGGGATGCAACATTTATTACGAAAGTTATTAAAAAAATTATTGATGTTAATTCTTTTTGAATCATAAATTTTTTAAATGAAAAATATATTAATAAAGTTATGGGAAACATAATAATGGAAGTTTGTCACTCAAACACTTTTTCATTGAATTCTGAATGGAAAGTTTCCGCTGTTTTCTCAATATAAATAAATATACAAATAGCGAAAAGGAGCATAATTATTATAGAGTAAATTTTGGCTTTAATTTTCTGCGTTTTATTCATCTGTAATCCTTTCTATATCTCATTCGAAGGTTTCAAGAATAAAACTCATCAAATTATTTTTATTGGTTGTTTTTAAGGTGTATTTACCTTCTTCTTCTATACTTATATAATCCAAACCTTTTATCTTATTGTGCAGATTATCATCACTTGAAATAATTTCAAAAAATATTGTTTTTTTCTTTATATCAATTAAATGAATCATGTATTCATAATTTTTGCCGGCTAAGGTAATTTTATTATTTGAAAAAACAATTAAATGTTCAGAATTAATAATTTTAATAATATTAGAAATCTCATTTATGAAAAACTCAGCTCTTCCACTATGAAACATAATAAAATTAAATATATCAGTTCTTAGCAATCATAAAATTACTCAAATAAATAATATTGAAAAAGTTAGGTAAATTATTTTTCTAGACATCGCAACATTTTCGGAATTATTATTAACATTTAGGGATAACTGATATACCATTAAACCGGATAGAAATAAAAAAGAAAACATAGAGAATACAATAATTAATAAAATGAATTTTTCTTTCTTTTTTAAACTACTTTTTATATCGTTATTAAATGAAGATCTCATTCACATGGATGTTTTCATATTTTTAAATTTCAAGATTCTTCTTATTGTCGATTCTCTCTCCAATTGATTATGAGATAAATATTCATTTTCTTCATATGCCTTATTTTTTAAACTGAATGTATTTTTAAAAATAGAAGAGAATAATATAAAAATGGATAACGATAATACTGGAACTCACTTAATAGATGCTTTATTATATATAATAAAATCATATTCAAGTATATGTTTTATCGATCAAAATATAGAGAATATTGATGAAGCAATAATTATCAAATTTATTAAATATAGCATTTTTTTTGATTTAATAACATCTCAAAAATTAACAAAAAGAGATATCATTAAAATAGTAAATATAAATATATTAAACATTGAAATAATAAAACCTGAAAAATCTATAGCAGTTAGTTTCATTAGATCAGTTGGTTGATTTTTAATAATAATCATAATAGAAAAGGCATTGCTTATAAAAAACAAAAACAAAATCAAAATTATATTTGGAGCTTTAAGTATTGATTCATTCTTTTTCATATATTAACCTCCTCCCGATTTGAATTTAGCTCTATATATGAAAGATATGATGAATATAAATATTGATGTCAATCCAATTATTGAAGAAGAAATTAAGCCTATCTTAAATTTGTTATTAATAATATTATTTTTTGAAAGTGACTTTAGAGAATCTATTTCTTCTAACTTTATTGATGAAGCATGTGATTTATTAGAGAATATTTGAACTGTGCTAAGATTTTTTTTATCTTCTCTCCTGACATCATCTATACTTGTGAAAAATTCAAGTTTGCCATTTTTTTCTGTCATGAATTTTATATTCGCAAAAACTTTTGGCTGATTAATTTGAAAAATCACTTTTCCTAAATCGTTTTTAAATTTTCTAACAAATATTTTATAGCTGCCATTTTTTCCTGATATTTTCAAATAATTATCTCCATCTTTTATGTAATCTTTTATATTATTATAAATAATTTTTGAAATGGATTTTTGGCGTACTTCTATTGAATGCGATCCCCTTTTGACTAAACTATTTGGAAGGGAATTTGAAGTTACAAAATGAGGTATTTTATTTTCATAATACACAAAATTAATATTTTTCAAGAAATTATTAGGAAGAATTAAATTACCGTTAGAAATTAAATACGTATATTTTTCATCATTCAAAAAGTAACCGTTTTTGATAACTTCCTTAAAATCATCTTCTAAGGGTTTAGATTCTTTCAAAGTGTTCCTATCACTTAATTTTTTTAAGGAAAAATTTTCATAAAATTCTAATGAAGAAATACCCATTCTTCTTATGAACTCTTTTATTGTTTCGCCTTTATTTTTCTTTTGTGAAAAATTTCAAGATAAATAATCACTAGTCAAGTAAGCATTGTGTTTATCTACAAATATAAAACGTTTAAAGTCAAAGTTTCCTGAATATAAAAATCTTCAATTACCATTTGATAAAATAGATTTTATCTTAAATTGTTCGTTATATTTGTCTAGATTCAATAATAAATTTACGCCTTTGCCTGGCGTCGGTATTTCTATTGGGTTTTCTACTATGGATGAAACAGGAACATTTACAGAGTTTAAAATATAATTTGAATTTTTTATATAATTATTGATAAGGTCTTTTGATAAATATATTTTTTCATTAGTAGAAATATCAAGAGCTTCCGCAACAATTTTTTTAGCTATATGTGGTCATAAGAAATACCCATCATATAAATACGGGAGAACTTTATCATCGTTAATTTTGATAGTAAAAAATTCTAAATTTGTATAAAGATTAATTATTTCTTTTTCATCAGTGATATTTTTAGATTTAATAAATTTATCTAATATTATCTGGGGTTCGTCAATATTTTTTATGATATATTTTTTATTTAATATCGAATTAGAAGTGTCTAATTCTTCTATGTTATCTACTTTGAAATATGTAGATAAATCTATTCCAGTGGTTTTAAGAAGATCAAAAATGTAATCGTCTGTGAAGTATTGTTCACCATCAAAGAAATGTATATCCGAAAGACTAAAATTAGTTTTAAGTCTTTCATCATAAAGAAATTTTGCATCTCAAATGAGTTTTGAATTGTGCAATATAGTTTCTTTATATACTTGATTATTAATTTTGATAGATGATTTGCCATAGAAAAGTGGCATTTGCAATTCCTTTAAAGAAGTCAATTCATCAAATGAGAATGATTTATCATCTCAATCCCTAGTGACTGAAACTTCATTGACAAGATTATCTTTAATATCTTTTATAGAATAAAATGTAAATAACGAATTATAGGAATCATAAATATAGTAAGATGTTTCTCCATTCTCATTCTTAATCAAAAGATATTTTATTGATTGAATTTGATCTCTAGATAATTTCAAAATATTTTTACTATTCTTCCAAGAAGATTCAATTTTTGTTTTATTTGGGTCCCTGTAACTTTGATTTAAATA
>JAUELJ010277620.1:0-15001 GCA_031471255.1 Dryodora glandiformis
AAAAAATCATAAAATATTCGGTAGAAATCAAATCACATTTCTTTAAACACGAGTACAAAGTTCAGTTTCTCCCCTTTGTTTTGATATAAAACACTCATACATCATGCAATAATTAAGCTTGTGACATAGGTTTTTATGAAGGTGTGTCGGGTTCACAAAGTTGGGGGAAAATGGCATTGTCCAAACGTGAAAAACAGCCCAGTAGCGAAAGAGTTAATATTATTATGATAATTTTTTCTTGATAAAATTACCATACACCTTTAGGTGTAGGCTTATGTCAGAATGCACCGTCTCCAATGGTTCCTATTCAGGGCTTTCTTCATGCATCAACATAATCCTCTCATTTCTAAGATAGCTGACATATTGTCCTACCTGAAACATATTTATGGTAGTTTATCTTGCTATTTACCATCTGGTATAATTATTTGTTTTGCACAAAGTTGTGATTGAATTGTGTTTACTGTGTTGACCCATACTATATTAGTATGAGGTAAGACTAATTAGGTTATAGGAGGGGGCGTGGCTTAGTGGTAAAGCCATCTGACTTTCAACCAAGCAGTGTGTGGTTGATTCCTTATGGCACCCCACTGTTGAAATGACTTCAGTTGTCCCAAGCTGTGGCGTAAACACATACCTTGTTTGCTTTTAAGTTTGTTTCTATGAGAATAAAACCTAACTATGTGTTATTCATTAACCAACAAATGAACAGTGAGATCTGACAGATCGAACCAATATGGTACAGATCTGCTCATGCCCCGCCCCAGTAAATCAATGGTCATCTCCCATTCAGTGTATCATGGGACTGAATCTATTGGGGTCACTTGCTATCTAGATGTACTGAGTACTTTTGTACATAAAGGGCGGTAAAAAATCCTGGGTGGGGATTCATTTGCTTCTGTCTTTCAGGAAAATCTTATTCTGTTTAGTCTTTTAACTTGCCCTGTCATCTTACTGTTTCCCAGCATGATGTGCCCTCTTAAACAAACAAATTGTTATTATTACTATATTTATTTATGTATATTATTTTATATTGGAAATGAACTTATTCATATTCTGAAACATATTATTTTCCTATGATCATTTAGCAATCAGATTTATCAACAATGTGTTTGAGAAGGGAGAGAGGGATTTATTTTTTTAATCGATGTGGTCTTGAATGTATGTTTATTTTTGTATACATACAAAGGTATTGGTATGTGTTTTCTTGATCGTGTTCATCACATTGTGGCTTCAATGCAATATCTTATATAATCTTTTTTTTTTCGTTGTTCCATTTAGATTTAACTATACAAGAGAGGATGAAGAAATTTACAAAGAATTTTTAGAGATTGCCAATGAACTCATTCCAAACATCGTGAAAGCTGTTGCAATGGAACCAATCATGTCTCACAACTCGCACCTGAATATTTTATATAGCCCAGAGGTGTATGGAGATATTTTACGGCTCTATGATGGCATCTGTCAGTGGGAAGAAGGAAGCTCTACTCCTGTTTTGCATGTGGGATGGGCAAGACATTTGACCATTTCTCTCAATAAATTTGACCCACGGGCGAGATCAAAAGTAGATGTCGGAAAAGATGACGACGATGAAGATGATGATGATGATGATGAGGGAGATAGTGTGAAGGAAGGTGAGAAATATGAAAGTAAAAAAGCTTCAGACAAAGTCGTAGAAGGTAAGGGCCAATGGCAGTCATCTAACCAGTTAAACACAAAATTTAGTGATCCTTTGAAGATAGTTGTAGATGAGATTAAAAATATTAGCAAGGACAGTAGTATGCTCACACCTCCCTCTGGTCCTGCTAGTGCTGGTCAAAGAGTGACAGCCAGAGGGAGAAAAGGTCACCGGAGGAGAAATTCAAATGCTGTCAGAGATGGCATGAATATCAAGTCTGTGTCTTCGGTGGACCAAATGTCGAGAGAAAAACAGCAGGGTGAAACGGACCCGACAGAGAATAGGATCAAGTCGACTATTGAAGAACTAACGTCCAAAGTTGGCCAACAAGGAAGTGCTAATGGTTCTGGCCCCAACCCCAGTATCACAGCTCTAGCGCAACAGTGCAGTCAGAATATTCTCAACAAGGAGTATCTTCTTGGTGCTGGTGAGCCGTTCTCATCTGTGTCACCAGCTACGGTTCCATTTTCTACTACGCCGGATGACCCAGCTACAGCAACCAGCTGCCCCAGTACTGATTCACGCCTTGACGTCGATGAATTTTTAAGCTCAAAATCAAACGGGACAGCTTTTATTGGTTTAACAATGGACTCTATGCTAAAAGCAGAGAGTCCAGCGGACATGATGCTGGCGATGAAACGGGCTGACAATACGATGCAAGCCATGCCAGCTCCTTCCCCATCGCCCTCTCCGACATCGGAATTGTTGGCAGCCCTGATTCCGGTGCAAGTAGAACTGAAAAGTGAAAAGATGAAGGTGATGAAGAAAATGTTCACGTCTGCAAAATTAAACATCAGCGCCATCAAGCTTCAGCTTACGGCCCAGTCTCAGGTGCATGTGAAAGATTCCAGATTTTTGGACATCTGTGAGCCATCAGGGTCAGTGAGGAAAAGACCCCGCCGCGATATCATCTAGTTTGAATTGTTTTTTTCTCATGAAGATATCAAGATCTGATTTTTAGATGTGGCTCCTGTTGACCATCATTTGTTTTATTTTCATTTTAATTGTAAAAAATTGTTGGGTTTTTTTTTTGTTGTTTTTTAAATAAACAACTATCTCCTCAGTTTTTGATATTTTCATCAGTTGAAATGTTGATTTAAACTGTCACCATTGTCCCGCAGTATTCACCTTTGTCATGATATGAAACTTAAGTACCCTTTAAAAGAACATATTCAGTTGTTAAGTGCATAACTACTTACGGTGAAGAAATCCTCCACTTGGTGCCCATGAAATAAATGCAATATAATGAAAGAATAGAAGTATTTGACTATGGAATGGTGGGACTTTTAAAGAAATGGAAATTAAAATGACAGTGAAAAATTGTTTTATGAAAATTCATAACTTAAAAGTGGCAAGCAAAAAAGAAATAAATGAAAAACAGAATTGGATTATTGTTATTTGGGATCTGCTTCAAGAAGTGTACACTGTTGACTTTTTTTTTTGGTCATTTACTGGTGACAGTATACCCGTAATATCATGTATTGTTTCAATGTTGTATTTTCATATTGATTTTTATCATGATTATGCTGAAATGACAGTTACCTCTTTATAAGTGGGCAAGAATTTCTGAACGTTTTTATAATTTACATTTGTATACATAAAATCATTTATCGAATCTTTTGTCAAGCCTCTAAGCCTTAAGCTTGGAACTTGGCTGTATAAAAAAAACTCTTTGTTGTAGTGATATGGATCGACTGAGCACATTGGTCTATCACATCTTGGTGTCAGCTACATATGAAATAGAATTGTTTGAGGTTGCAGTGGTACCATTTGCTTAGTAATGGAAAGCTCTAGCTGCAGTCAAACCAAACTCTTAAAGTGGGAAAATTCTTCAGGCCTGTGCCAAGTTTTCAAGGCTAGGGTCTATTTTTACAGTCTTATCATTTTTATTTATAAACATACTGGGTCGAAAAGAATATTGGAAAACTCATTTCAGAGCTTTCTTTAGGTCATAAAATGTTGAATGAAATGCAGTAGTTCCTATTCAAAGAAAACAGATTTAGTGTTGGGTTTAGTCATATTTAGTGTTGGGTTTAGTAGTGTTGGGTTTAGTCATATTTTGTGATTACTTGCAATCATCAACATTCCAAACTATATAGATATTTTTTGCCCATGAAGTAATTGATAAATGATGGTGATTTCCTGATGCCTGTATTCTTTGTAATGGGAGAGCTTTGTCACTGTTTGCCACAATGATGACTCAGATTTCTAGTGTGTATCACTTTTTGTAAAGTGTGATGATAAAGAATTTGATCATTTGGTTTCACATTTCATCCATCTCAATGTGATTGCATCACCAAGTGAGTTACAAGGAATATTTGCCGTTTTGTCGAGGGATGATAGAATCTTTTTTTTCTTTTTTTTTTTGCTTGCTTGGCTAATTCTAAATCTGGTCTTATTATTCTATTTCTAAATTGAATGAATAATTATTGACTTAACAATCTCTGATGAATGGAAGAAACATGCATTTTTCCTGAGAAATGTTTTAGGCAAGGTTGAAAGCCTACAATTATGTTACACATTGTTTTAATGGACAAATTATGGTCTATTAATTATTAGTTTTTGTTTAATGACACTGACACTAAAAAGGAGGTGAATGCATAGGTTTCGTGCATAACTATCATTTTGAGGTGGCTGAGCGAATATTACTTAATGAAAAAAAATGAACTCAAACAATAAAAATATGTTTTGTATGTAGTAAAATAATTTGTTGTGATTATTGCATGAGAGATGTGTCATAATCTGTGTGCAGAAGTTGTGTTAAATGCTGGTGTTTGTTGGTAAATGAACACAATTGAAGCCATGTACTTGTATTTGTTGTGTTGTTGTCATCATCATGGCCTGTCACTGGCCACAGACTAGATACTTTCCCTCTCCCCTTTCCATCGTCATCTTTCCCGTCATGATCCAAGTGAAGGCCAGTTAGTTCCTACTGGTTCCTGTCTACTTTCCTTTCCATGTTTTATTGTTATGTGTTAAGATTATTATTGCTATGTAATTTTCAAACCGTCCGATTATTTCCGTTTTAATTCAGATTACATGCACAAGAAAAGGGTACTTCTGTTTGATTTGTCTTTTATTTCATTGTAATTGACATCATAGTCTTGGAGCCTATGAACTTTGTTCCGTTGACTAATACTACACTCTAACTGAACAAATACACAACGTTTTAAAAAGAACATTTTTATGATGGAAATTGTTGGGAGGAAATTGGTTGTTCTCCATATTTATATTATAAAGCTTGTACTTGTACCTCCTTGTTTGGATATTCAAATTACCATGTCAAGTTTGTGCATGTTTTAGATTCTTAATTCTGATGTTGAAGATTTCCCTTGCCCGGTGCGTTTAAGTAGTAAATTTAGTATTGGGCATCTATTCTATTTATATTGATACACAAGACAAACAGCCGAATACTATCTGTAGAAAGATGACACCTCACCAATGCTTTTACCATTGATTTACCATGACTATGTTGATGAGCACATTTTTAAAAGTCCTATTGTTAACATTGATGTTATTATCTAACAATGTATGTGAGAACCTTTGTTGACATATTATATCCTATGATGCTTTCATAATAATGTTGCACATTTTGTTGACTATTTCTACTCATTTTATGTACATATAATGAATATTTGAATTTGACATCCTGTCGTTACACTGTTAATCTTTGTGTTGCTCCATTCCATACCATACTATTTCTATAAACGTATTAAGATCCATTATAAAAAAAGATAAAACAGAGGTTGGTAATGAGCACCTGTCGTAGGTTCTACTTCAGTTCAATGTTTTTATTTGCCTATTGTCTTGCTACAATATACTGCCAGTTATCCAACCCTACCTGTTTCTAAAAAGATTATCATGTACCTGAGATCTGAGAGAAGTCTTATTTGAAACAACAGAAAACCCAAAGTCTCATTATAACTTTTATGTTTATTGATCCACAAAATTGATGCGTGTGTAAAGGCAAAAATGAAGTATATTGCACTGGCATGATTACTTTTATCACCTTCGACCGTCTCCTGTACAATTTTCATCCAGGTAAACCTCAGCATCATAAATCCACTCCCAGGCCCTTTAGAGAATACAAGCTCTCGTATAAAAAGATTTAATAATGATGATATTAATAGATCAGTGGGCTCATCACCTGCTTCTCTTAAATCTTGATGCAAAGCAATTGCAACAAATTAAAGCTATCCTTACACTGCAATGCGGTACAAAAAGGAAATTTGATCAAGAAAGAAAGAATATTAATAGAAAGCATTTATATATTGCACATATCGACAGTAGTACTCTATGCACTTTTCAATTAAAGTGGGTATAACAACACTTCTACAAGTCAATATTTTATTTTGCACAAACAATCAAATTATACGATTATGCAATAACCATTCATAAAATGGCAATTGAAATTAAAACAGGTCAATAAATTATCGATGATGTACAAAAGATGGGTATACAATACAAAAAAGGTGAGGCTTCAGTTTTCCTTCCTGGAATTCCTTAGGAAGCTTATTCCTCAGTAATGGCCTAGAGTATGAAAAAGAATGGCAAATTATTGATGTTTTCTATACTATAAGGTCCTACTAAAAAATTGTTTGATCCTCTGTTGACATTAGATTTCTATTATCTTTAACTTAATAGATCTTGACAAAAATGTGATGATAATAATAATTGTAATGAAAATTATTGATACAGCACCCAACCCCATTGATATATCTTTAGGCGCACAATGGTCAACAATCGTTATAAAAAAAATCTAACACAATGACAAAAATGTACATGCCTGAGTATTGTAAAATGGAAATCATGGAATTGGAATTTCAAGAGGGACAAACTACTCAGATAAGAATTATCTGAAAAGGTGTGTTTTCAGGTGCCTTTTAAAACAAGATTCTGATTCTATTATTCTCAGATTAAGTGTGTGGGGGGGGGGTTCCATACTGATGGTGCAACGTGACTGAAGGAGCGATCAGCAAATTTCTTAGAACTCCTTTTGGGGCATTCAAAAAAGTTGATTGGAGGATCTTAGATTTTTAGTAGGGGTATATTCACTCATAAAGTTAGACAGGTATAGGGGTGAGCTTTTACTAAAATATTTATGGCATAAAATAGCTGTTTTTTAAGTAAGCTTAAATATAATTGATAACCAGTTAGATCCAAAAACATAGATTGTAGACAATCAAACTTTTTTTAATGCAAAACAAGTCTTGCAGCCTGATTTTGAAGGCGCTGGAGTTTTTGCAGTAAATTATTTGGAAGCTTGTACAAGGAATTACAATAGTCAATACTGGATAAAATATAAGAGGATATTAGTGTTTTTACTGAGTGTTTGGTTTAAAAAATGTGACAGTTGACCAATCTTCCTAAGCTCCAAATATAACATTTTTCATAACTGGTTAATTTGAGGTTCCATGGAAAGTTAAAAATAAAACATCAAATACAAGTTTCTAGCCTTCTCTTCACCGTCAATGAGCAGAAAGTTATTTTTAAGAGATATAGCTGGAGATTATTTTGTCAAGCTGGATCATAACAAACAACATAAAAATATTAATAATACATAACTATTATGACGGAGACAGTAAACGCAAATGAACACTCCTATTGAACGTAGAAACTAGACAGCATCAGCAGGGTGGGGCAATTTGGTCAGAATTACTTTACCCTAAGCAATCCCTAGAACATTGATGATACAATTGATCAGTCTGGTTTAACTTACAATTAGTTTTTTCCATTGTTATCTGTAAACGAGACATGTCCAATAATTCCTCCTCTGCTCATTGCGGCCTGTGTTGTCACTATTCTGTTTGCAGGTTTTTATTAACAACCACCTCAGGTTTCTCTGCTGCAGAAATTGATCACGTTATTAAAAGCTCTTTGAGGGTCATGAAAGTTTGAGCTAGGTCAGGCCTATAGTATAGTATTAGTATAGACTCATCTAACCCTGGACACCTCTGCACTGTTCTACTCACAATTGTCTTCCACTGCAGAGTTGACAGACCAGGGCTACAGTAACACAGTTGTTGGATTATAGATTAGATATGAGAAGAACAAAACTACTTGCTTTATTCATGAAGGGGGTGCCAGATTTCCACTAAAGAAATAGCTTAATTTCGCTATTTTGCCCAGACAAAAGTTTTCGCTAACAGACAGTCTGCTATAAATTATTTTATTCACGTCCATCAGCAAAAAATGCAATTTGTTTATTTTTCTTTTGTCAATTGCATCATAATTGTTATATACACCTTTTCAGTCAGGTGAATATAACTGCCATTTCATATTTTGGCATAAAAAGAGACTGGTACTTTTCCTCATTTCCTCCGAAATTTCCTCATTTTTTATTAAAATTCTGGTCTGGCAATGATATAACAACACAAGCATAAGCTTTTGGGTTACAGGGCCCTGTCTGTGCATCTACTCTTCTTCTTCCAGGGTTATGGAATCAAGGTTCTTGATAAAGTTACAAAAAATAATTGAATTTTCATGTATGTCATCACTTGTATTTTATTTCACATATTCTCTTCATTCAGTTTGATCCTGTTTATGTCTATATTGTATTAAATGATTAAGTATTAGTGTCAATGTATTTCATATGATGACGGGTATATGCTAGCAAACTACTGATTTCTTCACCTGAGTTGTTGAGTCATAAACACATGATACAGGGGTTCATCTTGAGAAAGGGGGTAATTTAGTCAAACTGTACATGGATTAGTTAGGTATGTTGAATGTATGCAATCAGTATCAGAAAACTATCAATCCTTTCTCTGCAACTTTGTGTAGGATGGGTAAGACAACAGGTTTCCAGAATGTGGGTAGTAGCGGTGCCATAACTGGTAACAGGTATTACCCTACACTTCCTGTAATGTCTCAGTGTTCTCTCTGTCAATATATTTCACCTGAACAATTTAATCCTAGAAAATCATAGAATATTTAAATGTGAAATCGCCATTCAGTTTTATTCATGGGTGCTTACACCAGGCCTAGTCTTTTCGCCAATCTTGCCCGACTAGCACTTGGTTGAACAGTGTCAACTTTATCTACTTAACAATTTAAGTTTTGTTGTTTTATTATGAGAAAAAAAAGAAAATGGGGAAAGAGTCTTTCTTTCTTTCTTGATCATTTTCCCTTTGTCTCATTCAGATTACATCCTCGCTTCGCTATGTTTATTGAAATTTTTTCTATCCACATTTTTCTTGGTCTACCTTGTGGAAGCTTACTTTCTTTGCCTACATTCAAAAACTTGTTAGGGAATCTGTTTTCTGTCATTATTCATATATATGGCCAAACCGTCTCAATTGATTTCTTTCTATTTTTTCTGTTAGTGTTAGACTCTGTTTTTGCCCTCTCTCTTATTGTTGTATTTCTGACTTTTTTGTTTTGCCTTTTTATTTAGGAAGGACTGTTTAACTATCCATAAATATTTGATGCTTTTCCTATTTTGTGGCTTATTTCTTCTCTGAGATTACTATTTGCTCGTATCATTACACCTAGATATTTGTAGCTACTTGTTTGAGAATTTCATTGTTTAATTTGATTGCATGGTTCTTGGGTGCTCTGCTTATTACCATGGTTTCTGTCTTTTTTGAGTTTATTTTTATGCCTCATTTTGTCAGCTCTATGTTTAGTATGTGCATATTTCTTTCTATATCCATTTGGTCTTTGCCGAACATTATCAGATCATAGCCAACGAAAGCACTGAACGGTATTGGTTTTAATTTCCATCTGCCTATGTTTGTTGGCTTCATGTTTTCGCATTGTCTTGAGATTGAGTCCATCAAGACAATAAAGAGCAGTGGACTGAAAATACTTTCGAGTCTAACACCTGTCTTTATCTCGAATTCAGGAGAGGGCTTTCCTGCAATTTCTACTTCACTTTTTGGTTTTATGTGTTTGTCTACTTTGTGTTCTTTTAATGCTTTCCATAATTCTCTTCTTTTTACTGAATCAAAAGCTTTTTGTAGGTCTACAAAGCATGTATACCTCTATATTATATTTGTATGTCTTTTTGCTTATTTGTCTTAGGGTAAAGATATGATCCTGTACACTTCTACCAGACAGAAATCTGCTTTGATGTTCTAGTAGTTTGTCTTCGACTATTGATTTTTTCCTAATTTAATTTTTCTTTTTGCTCTTATCATTTCTGCCATTGTGATCTCGTTTTCCTCAGTTGTTGTATGGCAATTTGTATCATCTTGCTCGAACTCAGTATTAGTACTAGGATCTACTTCTTCAGCTGTCTGTATGTATGTTGTGAAGTTTTTCCAAATATTGTTTCCATGTTTCTATTATTTGTTCTAGAGTGTCTCTGAATTTGTTTAGATTTGAGAACTTCTTCTTTTGATTCCTGTCGTTTTGCTTTGTAATTTTCTGAGTTTTTTTTACTTTTGCTGTTTAGATATTTTCTCCTTGCGTCTTTCTTTTCCTTAATCTCTTCTTTGCCATTATCATTCCACCAAGCTGTCCGTTTCTTTACTTTAGTGCCACATATTTCATTTGCACTT
Source organism: Dryodora glandiformis (assembly GCA_031471255.1). Classification (NCBI taxonomy): domain Eukaryota; kingdom Metazoa; phylum Ctenophora; class Tentaculata; order Cydippida; family Dryodoridae; genus Dryodora; species Dryodora glandiformis. The sequence continues at coordinate 10,180 of JAUELJ010277620.1, forward strand.
TTTGTTATTATTTCCTTATATACATTTCCGAATTACTTTCTATTTCCTCATTACCTGTACTTAGTTATATCAATGTATTTCTTTATTGTTTTCTGATAGTTTGATTTGGTATCGTCTTCTTGAAATTTTTCAACTCTAAGCTTTGTTCTTTTATTCATGTTGTTTTTATAGTTATAGGTTTTAGTTTTTCAGTTTTTGGTAATAAATTCATTTTTGCAATAACGAGAAAATGGTCACTGTATATCTCAGCACCATGTTCAACACTGACATACATTGTGCTATAAAATAGTGAGTTACTGGTTTCTTTCTTCATCAACCTTCGTCAATGTGATTAAAAAATGTATTTTCTTTCTTCATATTGTTTCTTATGCAGATATCGATGCCTGAGTATACCAGTTTATATCCATTTAGGGTTTCTACACCATGACCTTTCTTTTTTGTTTCTGTTATTCCTAAAATATCTATTTTATATTTTTTAGTCTCTTCCACCAATTCTATCTATTTCCCCTTAATTAATGGATCTAATGTTCCAGGTTCCTATAATCGTTGCACTTGGGCCTTTTCCATGGCGTTTTCTGTTGAATCAGTCCTAGTTGAGCATTGTTCATCAATATTCTCTGATTCCATTGTTTCAGACAAGTAGGGGATTAGCCCACCTGTCCTAGGTAAGTAGGGGGGTTGCCACCTAGAGACTCACCACACTGTGAAGATAACTTTGTCTGGGTCTTCATTTTAGGTCTTATACCTATAGAACAATCAAAATCATTATACCCCTCAAGCTTCCTCACCACGACAAGGTGCATGTTCCCGGGGAAAGAGTACCAAATTTTAATCAATATTTTCATTAGTTCTGTTTTCCTTTGAATGTTGTCTAGTGTCATCTCACCATTGATGTCAATGTCAATGTTTTGCATAAGTTGTGTTTGTGTAGTTGTGTTTGTGTAGTTGTGTTTGTGTAGTTGTGTAAGCTCTTTGTCTATAGTTAAGGAACTAGTACTAGTAGAGATAACAACTCACTTCAACACTTGGGGGAAAGCCTGTATGATTAATAATTAGTCTAGTTTTTATTTTTACACTTTTTGTGGGCAGTTGTTGGACATCTGGTAACTGGTAGGTCTCCTTCTGTGAATTATTTTACCTAATCTTGTCATCATACTGTTTCCTGGTAACTGGTAGGTCTCCCTCTGTGAATTATTTTAACTAATCCTGTCATCGTACTGTTTCCTGGTATGATATAATGATCTAACTGTTTGGGTGTGCTCTCTTTACAACGAACAAACAAATATGTTATCCTGTGCTATATTGCATCACTGTTCTCTTTTTCAACAAGCGATGACAAATTGTTCACTCTTCAGTTGAGATGCATTTCATGTACTGTGTAAGTTGTAAGGCCCACATGACTGCAATGTGCACCTCGTACTACATACAAAGTATGTATGTATGTTTAATCAGTGGAGACACATAGGCTACATTGTATCTTCCTTGATTGGTTTCTAGGAGAATAACAACTAACTGTATGCTGTTCACAAACAAATGAATGAACATTGTCCTGCTCGTTACTTTGTCCTTTGTCAAGACTACCTTTTTTCTTTGGGAGGAGTTGGGGGCTCTGACAGCTGGACCAATTATGGTACAGATGTGTGTGGGTGTCCATCAAATCAATGGCCATCCCTCCATTCTGTTCGATCTTTTAACTAATCTTTTCGTCTTACTATTTCATAGCACTGTATGACCTATATTGTGTCGATGAGCTCTCTTTTTCAAACAAAAAAAAACAAAACATTCAGTGGACAAACTGAGTACTTTTGTACACAATGGACTCTAGAAAATCATGGGAGTGGGTAGTTGGAGGGCGCCTCTGGTAGGGTCTACTTCCCACTTTTACTTTTAGCTAATTCTGTCATCTTACTATTTCCCAGCACTGTATGATTCATGACCTATATTGTGTTGATGTATCTCTTCAACAAACAAACAAACAAAATCCTGGGTGGGGATCATAATGTATGGTGGCTATTGTATATTTTAGTCTGTTTTTTTCTGGCAGATGATATTTTTTGTGTGTAAATCATCTGTCCGTAGAGTTACATTTTCATATTGTTATTTTATATTATTATTAATCATTTGCCTTTCTTTTTCAGGAAATCTACTTTTGTTCACTCTTTTAACTTGCCCTTTCATCTTATTGTTTTCCAGCATGATATGATCTAACTGTCGATGTGCTCTCTTAACAAACAAACAAAGCACCTCTTACTACATACAAATTATGTTTTAATCAGTGGTCATAATAGAGAATACTGGTAGGGTTTACTTGTCTCTTATTTTGCTGTGAGATCATCTATCTCATAGCACTATATGATGGCTTATGTTGTGTTGTCTATTTTACCAAACATAACATGGCTTCCTTGATTATTCATGCAAAGCCAGACGATGCTTTCTACTCATTTTCGAATTCACGTCCAACACTAAGACTTTGAGTTGCATAATATTGACAGTCGAGGACCAAAAATGTTTGTATTTATTTATAATATAACCAAAAAAATATTAGTATTAATGTTTGCAGCAATAGACACTACTACTACTAGACCAAATATTATTTTTAAATGTTTTAAAAATTCAATTCCCTCTCTTGTAAACTGTCTCACCTGCTACTAGGGCCAAGTTTGTGGTACAGTGATAGTAGTGATAACATATATTGCTTTGTAACTTGAAGGTCTGATCAAATCCCAAGTGGGATGGTTCCTTAGACCGTTGCAGAGTTTGCAAGTCTCTGATAGTCCTATTAGAAATTGATTCAAAATCTGTTTGTTTTGTTGGAAAAGGATGTTGATCAGCATGTATTTTTTTTTACCTGTGATTAGTGATATTGTCACTAAGGTGCAATGAGGTTTAAGGTTAAGTGACAGTAGTGAGACATAGTTCACTCAATTCCTTCATTTTGTCGTTGTACTGTAAGATATGTTGATTGTGATAAAAAATATCATAATCATAGGTGCAATTTGGTTCTAAATTGAGCAAAAATTATATAATAATAATAATATACTTACTGTTTCATTTTGCTGTGGTGTGTCTGAACAATGTGGATACCGTGCAACCAGGATTAATCTTTGCCTTCTACTTCTACTTCTACCCTATTTTTTTTTTCGGAAAGAATCAACACGAGTTAATCTCTGGCAAGACATTAAACTTTTTGAATATACATCCTTATCACCACACTGAACCAAGGTTTTTCTGTAGGGTGATGGAATGGAATGTTGGTGTGATTTGGACCATTTCACAGGCATGGTTGTATGTACTTCACACCGCCCTTGTGGCAAGCTCCCAGTTGTTCCAAACTGGAGGAGACACACAGGGCTACATTGTATCTTTCTTTACTGGTTTCCCATGAGAATAGCAATTAACTGTATGTTCACAAACCAATGAATGAACACGTTCCTGCTCTTTTCTTTGCCTTCTTATCAAGACTCCCTTTTTCGTTGGCAGAGCTGAACCAATATGATTCAGACCTGCCAGGGCCCCATATCAAACCAATGGCCATCCTCCATTCAGTGCATCGTGGGACTAAATCTATCGGGGTCACTTGCTATCTAGATGAACTGAGTACATTTGTACATAAAGGGCGATAGAAAATCCTGGGTGGGGATCACATTGCATAGTTTGGGGTATGGTGGCTATTGTTTAATTTAGTGTGTTTGTAGCTTTTTGTGAGAGATGATATTTTTTTTGTGTGTAAATCATCTGTCTGTTGAGTGTTATATTTTTCATATTATTTTTCTTTTTCAGGAAATCTACTTCTGCTCACTCTTTCAACTTGACCTGTCATCTTACTGTTTCCCAGCATGATATGACCTAACTGTGTCGATGTGCTCTCTTAGCAAACAAACAAACCAAAAAATAAGCTAGGTCTATTTATGAGGAAAAGGTCATGGATATTGTATTTTACTTTTAGCCTCATATAGTTTGACTAATTTAATGAAAAGTGTCTATTTTCCATGGGAAAAAAACCCACCAAAGAAAGTGGAGAGATTGAGCCAAGGCAATGATTGATCTCTGTTGGACAGATTTCTGAGCATTGGGCTGGATACTCTTTTTGAAAGATTTCTAATCCAATGTCCAATATCCTTTCCTTCTTTTAATTGCATGAACAAATAATTCAGTGTTGGATATTTAACTAATCCTGTCACCTTACTATTTCACTGCACTGCATGACCTTTATTGCGTCGATGTTCTCTCTTTAAGAACCAAACAAACAAAATGCAGTGAAATGTGTTGAATGTAAACCCTTTTGTCATTTCCTTTTAGCCCCTGGATTCTCACAATCTGCTGAGACCTGAGGCTGTGGAAAGTTTCTTTGTTTTATACCGACTGACAAGGAATCCAATTTACCGCGAGTGGGGTTGGACGATCTTCCAGGCATTTGAAAGATACACCCGCGTGCCGGATGCTGGCTACTCGTCCATTAACAATGTCAAGGACGCTGGGAATCCAAGGTTCCGTAACAAAATGGAGAGCTTCTTCCTTGCTGAGACACTGAAATATTTGTACCTCCTGTTCAGCGACGATCCAGATTTGATATCATTGGACAAGTATGTGTTTAACAGTGAGGCACATCCTTTACCCATCTACAACCTTGAGGATCAGAAGGAGGTTGGGAAAGATTTGTGATCCATGACAGAGTGAGAATCCACTTGTTTTGGAATATCAACTGAAACAAGAATCCTCACAATGCAGGCCTGTGTGGCACACCCTGACAGTTTGAGCTCTCATGGTTGATAGTAGCTTTTTTTTGCTGTTTTCATTGTGTGTTGTTGCATTAACCACCCCC
>JAUELJ010278723.1:2500-14955 GCA_031471255.1 Dryodora glandiformis
ACACCGGGTCTGGTCTGTCCAATCACACACGCATCAGTAGAACACACACGTGCCAGTGTTCCTTGTCCAAGAAAGCAGCCAGTACAGGGTTGTGTGGTGTGGCGTGTTTTGTGGTGTCGCTGCTGTCGTTACAAATCTGAAGAAATGAAGACGGCGACACTGCGACGCCGCGACTGTGAGAAATGCCGCAGGCAACGAAGGACGGCAGACAATTATGAAAGGAATGTAACGGCTGAATGAAACATTAATACACGCATTGAGTTGGTGTGTATAGAGATACTGATATGTTCGATTAGACAACACCATATTTGGTTTTCTAGTGGGTGAATCCACACTTGACTCGGGAATTTCACGCCTGGTGATCGCAGATCAATGAACCTGATTCTGGGAAAGTTGACTAGGGGGAGTGGTTGTGGTTTTGTATTTGAGTGACGATAAACAAAGAGGCAGGAATGCTGATCACACACAGACAGATACACACACAGACAGATACACACACACACAGACAGATACACACACACACACACACACAGACAGACACACGCACACACAGACAGACACACGCATTGCCTGAATTCGCGTGAATGAAATTGGAGGGTTGGAATTGCAATGCAATTGACCGCTGGTTGAAGCGAGGAAGAAAAGTTTTGATTGGTTAGTGGATGGATGGGCGAGAGGTTTGGAGAGTTACAAATCATGGACCGTTTGGATTAATACGTGAAAAGTGAAAGGAAAGAAGGAAGGAAGGAAGGAACGAAAAGGAAGGAAGGAAGGAAGGAAGAGAGACACGGAGAACCAGAGAGATCGAGGCAGTGTAGCATCTAGCACCGTCCTGCCAGAATGGATCCCTTTGTGCCCAAACCCCCAACAGACGGAGCCTTCGAGCGGTTCCTGTCTGCCGCCATCGCCACCATCATCACCATCATCTTCTCATGGAGAATGGTGGACAAACTCAACGAAGAAAACACGAGCATCTGTGATAAGGATAAGGACGATGACGACGATGGTGGTGGTGTCAGCGGTCGTAATGGCGACATGTTCAAATCTTCACACCTTTATTCATCTCCAAATCAACTCCCACGCGCTGCCTCCTCACGCATCCCCATTCCTCAAAAACTATCATCTTCATCTTCATCATCGTTATACTCTCGTGCCTTGTCATTTACCCAAACCGCCGCGCCAGCAGCAACAACACCAGCACCAGCACCATCATCACCCTCACCGACATCGTCTTCGTCGTCGCTTTCATCGTCATCGAGTAGACGACAGCTGCCTCCCGTACCCGCTGACCCCAAGCTCAGCCACCAGCAGCAGCAGCTGTTGACGGACAGGCTGTCTTCGTCATCAAAGTCCAAGAGATCTCCGACTGCGTCCGGCAATCCTGACGGCGGAGGTTTGTTTTACCAGCTGACCCAACTCAAGCCCATCATCCGGGTCCCCGTGGATTTCCCACTGGACGGTGACGATGAAGACAAGGACGCAGACACGTCTATAAATAGAAACAACGCTGACGTTACCGCAATCCGGGGATCCCCTGTCGATAGAATCGTGTCTAAAAATAGAAGTTTGGAGTCGGAGGGAATCCCTGGGGGTTCCCCGTCGCCGATCCAAAGAGAGGCCACCGTGGCACGTGACCCGGTCGTCTCCCCGTCGGAGTCGGGGCGTATCGATTTCATGGCACCTGATGCGGGAGTCAAGGTGAGCAGGGAGCCAGGCCACGATCGATCATCGAACACCGCCGAACTGGTTCCCGAGTATTGTGAAATGCACGTGCCTTATCATTCCCGCGATAACCGTGGGGACAGTACCGACGACAGCGACACGAGGGAACAGACAAACATTTTCGTCAGCTGTGTTGGAAATTATGATAAGAAGAATGATAACAAAAAGGATAATAACGATGAACATGATGATGACGACGACGACGATGACGAGGATGTGAGAGAAGAGCTTCGTGAGATTGAAAATTCGTTCGGTTTGAGTGAGCCCACGTATGTGTACGTCCGCGAGAGGAATAATTCCAGGAATGTTGTGGAAGGTGCCGACGGACGCCATGACGGTGAGGGGGAGGCAGGCGGTGACTCCGAACTGTTTGACTCCAGTGTGGAAACCGACAAAGAAGATTGTGCAGAATTAGACCTGGTGTCGGTCTCCCACGACAACAGCAATCGTTTCCTGAACGTTTCTTGGGACAGCGTTCCCAAACACAGTCTTCACGATCGTCATAGTAGAGGTGAAGATAACTACGACGATGATGGTGGTGGTGACTACGTCGATGACTACGATGACGATGACGATGATGAAGGAGGTGGAGGCATTGATTACGATCGTCCTTTCCCATTCCGCCGAGAAAGCAGCGACAAGATTCGCGTCTACGACCGAAGGTGTCTCACCACCGACCTCGACGACGACGCTAACGGTGACGTCACGACCCTGGTACTTCCGGACGACGAGGACGAGTTTTTTCTGACGTCATCGACGGGCAAACGTCACCACCACCACCAGCACCAGCTTCCTCAAGGGGCATCCAGTGCTAGACCTTTATGTCCGTCTCCGGTAAAAGTCCAGAGGAATTCTCCCTACTCGGACTGCGACCCCGAAGGGAGGCCCTACGAATACTACGACATCGACGACGCTATTAACGACATCGACGACATCGATGACGACGACGACATCGATGAAGACGACTACGCCTACGACGTCCAGCCCAGGGAGTTAGAGTCGGACGAAGAACTCTTCTGCTGCTCTCTGCTGGAGCCCATCATGGAGGAAGATTCCGAAGATCTATCTTCCACCTCAACCTCCAGCAGCGACTTCGACCCCAACAGCCCCAGCCCTCGGGTGCTCAGACGGTTGATGATGAGGCAATACCACCAGCAGACACGCCCACACAGGGACAGTGACGGCCAAGGTGTGGTGGACACGATGATGGTGAAGGCCGACACACACCAACCGTCACACACGGTGCCGTCACGGTCATCGTCTTCGTGTCCTGCTCGTCTGACCACAACCACGTCACGCGGCGGGGACGATGGCGACATGGACACCGACATCAGTAACAACAACAACAACAACAACGACGGTGGGAGCCGCGTCTACGACCCAGACTTCGACCGGTCAGTCCTTGACCAGTACAAAATCGTCTCGGACGAAGACTATCTGGAGCACGTCCGTCACTACGGCAGCAGCGTGGACCCCTCCTCCTCCCCCACCTCCTCCCCCTCCACCCCCACCCCGTCAGCTGGCGGGCCTCGCCAAACGTCTGTCAGTGCCAGGTTATCTCACTCCGCAGACGACATGGACGTCGAGTTCCTCCTCCACCAACCACGCCGTTTGGATGAAGACACTCCCAATCGAGACTTTCACAACCCGTCAAACTTTGAAGGGAAGGGAGGGCGACACAACGATGACGACGACGACGACGACGACGAAGACGACGACGATAGTGATGATAGAGGAACGAATACCGACTTTAGATCTGATCGTGTGTCATCATCCCAATTACACCAACGACCACAATCACAACCGCCATCGACGCAATCGTTGACAACAATGACGACGGCTGTGACTGTGCCTGGGTTGAGGACACACCAGCAGGCGTCAGGTGAGAGAGGCGGGGTTGGCGGGGTTGGTGAGGCAGGTAGGCATTCTTCACCTTCAATTCGCCTCCCCGCCGTCGCCGATTCATGGGACGTCGATCGTAGTGGCGGTGGTTGTAGTAGTAGTAGTCGTCGTCGTCGTAGTAGTAATGATAAAAATACTGATGGCGGTGGCGCTGGTGGTGAACGCGAAGGTAACACTAACGACACGGACGATGACACACGCACGACAACGTGTGTAGCTGTGACACGCCACAAGGACGAAGAGGACAGTGTTGTGTGTAGTAGTCGTCATCGTGGTAGTAGTGAGGACTGTACCTGTGATTGTAGTGGCTGTAGTTGTAACAGTGACAGTGACAGTAACAACAAAGACAATACTAATTCTAGTTTATCCCGCTCACTGCGGGCTGTATTACCACAACCACAACCACAACCACAGTTACAGCCACATTCGACACAGGTGGTGGGACCACGCCAGGAATGTTTTCGTGGATTGTACGACGCAAAAACAACTGCCTTCCCCGTTGGTGGTAGTGTCAGTGGTGGTGGTGGTGTTTTTGTTCCAAAGGATATTATTAATATAGTAAGTGATATTCGTAGTGGTGGTGCGGATTGTGGTGTAGTTTGTGATCGTGGTGCTGGTGCAGATTCTTTCCAGCAAACGTTTTCAACCACGGTGGAAGTGGACGATCACAATTTGAGTAACTCCGAAAGTGACGAGTCTGTCCAAACGGTTGTCATTCGACGCTCGTCCAGCGACAGCAGTAGTGGTGGCAACACCAGCAACAACAACAGCAACAACAACAGCAACAACAGCCCCGCCCACGCACCGCTGTTGGATTGCGTGACCCAAATTCCGATCAGGGCAGGTCCACCCAAAATCCAACAACGACCCCTGAGTGACAGCCTCGTGTACGATTCAAAAAAATCCCGTGACCTTGACCCCAGTTTTCAAAGGGACAGAGTGGTCAGTGACGGGGGTGGCGTGGCTTTCGACGAGGAGGGAGGAATCGGAGGAGGAGGAGGAGGGTTCGATGATGGTGCCAATGACACGCTAGTCCTGCCACCAGGTTTTGGCGGTGAGAGTAATCTCAGAAACAAAAGCAAATTCGATCTTCGAGCTTACCAATCGTACCACAATCTTTCAGATTTCGGTGACAGCGATAAATCTAGAGGGTACCCCAGCACCTTCCCTGGGCTGTCCCGTAACACTGAGACTCCCACATTGCCAGAAGAATACAACGACGAGTTTTATAACGCCGGTTCAGATTCTGACACCGATTGGCGTTGTCCTGTAACGGTGAACTCATCCGACGGGTCGAGGGAGGATAGAGGCAGAGGTGTGGCCGACAGGTATCCAGGTACTAGCACAGGTGACACAGGTGAAACAGGTGACAGAAACACGCGTACCGTTAGTCCCCAGCCATCGAGTGATTTGGATGGACGCCAAAAACTGTCAAAGCAACCTACACCACCACCCGCATCATCTGTTGAACAAACAATAAAGGCAGGGGGTGCCGTAGGTGATGCTGGCATACCTGGAGTGTCCGGTGGAAATAACGGCCAGGATGTGTCGTCGTCTCTTCACACACGTCAGGATGTACCATCGCTATTAGAGAGTGGTGCTGGTGGTGGTGGTAGTGGTGCCACAGGCCATGAGGAGGAGAGTGTTTTAACTGTAACAACCAACCCTGACATCGACACCAGGTGTGTCGTTAGTTCTGGGGATCAGGACTGTGTGGATTATAACGTTAGGGACGGGAGTAGGCCAAGGGCGTCTGTTCAAACCGTTGTGCTTGATTCCAACCCTTTGCCGGGGAGTGAGCGGACGCTGGTCGTTTCCAGAATGGATCGGACCAGTGACAGCGACAGTAACCGGAGGGAGTACACGTTCGGTAGGTCTGGTGGTCACTACGGTCAAGGACGAGGTCCTGGTAGTGGTCAAGACGTGGACGGTGACGAGGACGAGTGGAACACAGTGACCGAGACCTTCGTGGTGCCCGAGTCCAGGGAGAAGGTCATCCAGAGGACACTTCAGAATGTCAAAAACATGCTGGAGAGGAAAACGCCGGGTGGACTCAGTGACGTAGGTGATGACGTCGATGTGGATTTCGATGAAGAGTGTCAAAGCACGTGCACGACCACACTCATTGACGTCATCAGCCATGACGCTATGGGTTTCCATGGCGACGATGACGAGAAAAGCGGGTACACAGATGCGCAGAAGGCCGTGTCCCATACCGACAGCGAACTGAAGAAGAATATGGGATTCCAGTTGGGCTTTGAGGATTTCAAAATGGAGGATTACAACACAGAGTCGGGTTGGCCCATCGTCAGGTACATCGAAAAGGAACGGGCCTTCGTGGACGAGGAAGGAGAAGATGGAAATGATTTTGCTGAAGAAGATGAAGCAGAGGTTGGTGGAGGGATGGAGGAGGAGGAAGACATTGAAGAGGAAAATCCACCAAGTGGAGAAGGAGGTGGTGTTAGGAGCGGACGAGATATGGACGTTGATGATGACGATGATGATGAGGAGGAGGATGATGATGATGATAAAGAGGAGGAGGAAGGTTATCCAATTTCAGTTGAAAGGAGAGAGGATGTGAGTGACCCTGGTGTTCGTCCTCAAGGTCACGAAGGGTTCTTCTACCCCCAAACAGACAGTTCCAAATACCAACCTCGACCACACACAAACAAATACCAGCAACATCCACACAGACAAACTCGCCATGACGCCGCTCCTCCTCGTCATGATGACGAATCTTCACCCGGTCAATCACTGGACACGAACACGACGTCCGGTATAGGGGGTGACCACACTGCAGGTGTCACTCTCCCATACGTTCACGTAGAAAACACGAAGGCTGACCCAGGCACACGTGACCTGAGACCCTTCGACGACCAGTCCGAGTACGAGGAGCGAATGAACATTCCCTACAAGGTCATCGAGAAGATTCCCTCCAGGCCACGTGATGACCTCGTGCCATATATGGAATGGGACGAGGACGGGGACGGCGGAGAACCGTACAGGCGCCGGGACGGTTCTCACAACAGGACGGGCAAACAACCGGACGAGTGCAGTGGGACACCGTACAAACAGGCCCCGCCCCCCGCCGACGCGCGCGATCTGACGACGTACGACGACGACAAACTGGACAGACACTTGCCACAATCCCGCCATTTCCCTGACCCGGAAGTGGGGCAGGTTAAGACGCCACGGTGGGTTCCTAAGGCCAAAAGACAACAAGCGGCCACAGCCCGGCGTCCGGCGACATTGCCACCGTCCACTGCTGATAAACCCACGGGGGCGACGGCGGATGCTCCGAGGAGTCGCGATGAAAATCCCTCCGCCAGTTCTTCCCCTCCACGGTTCGCCCAGTTACAACCTGGAGACGAGCTGTCCTCGCCAACCAAACGAGTTCCCGATTCACCCGTTGTCCACGTCTCTCCCGACCACCAACATTTTCCCAGACGGTTATCCGAAACCGAAACCTGTCCAGTCAAGCTAGAAGAGGGCGCGGCGGTGATGCCTCCCAGCCACTATGAATATTCCTCGTCCTCGTCCTCGTCCGAACATTCCGATTCTCGTGGAAAACCGGACGAGGGCTTCGACTCGTTTCTGCGAGGGGTGCCAGACTACCCGAAGCGTGAGGGCGATGACGGTTACGAAGAATTTGTCCGGGACATTTCAGACATGGACGACGTCCTGCCCGACACGGCTGCTGCATTGGACGTGCCTACGAATGACCACCCGTCATCGCTTTTACAAGCCCCCGCGGTGGCATCCGGTGGAATCTTGAGTGGAAATCTTACCTCCCCTTATAAAAAGTCGAACGTTTTTGTGTTCCCGAAAGACGACGCCACTGTGTCCGCCAGTAAAACGCATTCGTCGCCTTCCTACGCCCATCACGCCCCTGAAACCGCCGGGGAGGATGGCAAGAAAGATGACGTTGACGTTACAGCAGTAGAAATCACACCAGGCGGTGCGAACGTTCCAGAATATCCCAGGTTTAGCGCCGGTGCTCGCAGGTCGTCTGCCTACTCCATTTTCAGCGAATCCACGGGAAATGTTCTCAACGCGTCCTTTGACGAGAGTGAAATGTCTGGATTTGCCTTGGAGAAATACAGCGCAGAGCCGGGAATGAATCGTAGCCGAAGTAGTGAGCTTTTGAGCAGGAGTAGGAGCAGGGAGGGACATTCCGAATCGCCCCGTAGCAGGAGCGGCGATCTGTCCTCCGATTCTCCCAGCCGAGACCAGGAGAAAGCGTCCAGCGCATCTCCCTCGTACAAACTTTTCCCTCCAGTCCGGCCTCAAGGCGTGTCCACAGAACCCACGCTGGACGTGGTCATCGAGGCGTCCACTCTGAGTCCGCAGTTGTCGCCCCTTACTCCCACCTCGGCATCGGTGGTCAGTGCTGAGACTAAAACCAAAACCAAAACTGACCCAGCGTCTTCTGCTCCAACTCCGAGTGGCGAATCTCCCGTTCGATATTCTCGAGTCATCCCAGGGTCTGCGTTCGTGCCCTCATTCCACGATGACGACGACGACGGGACAGAATCTGTCCCGGCCCCTGTGTCCACAATGTCCTTCATGCAGCCGGTGGTCATCGAACTCCCACAGGAAAGCTGCCACGCGCTGCCCATCTTCTCGGCAGACACGCCGGTACAGTCCAGGTGTCAGGTGACCAGTCCTCACACGGAGCAGGTGTGGCCCTCTCGTGGCACGCAAGCCATGGAAGTTCTGGAGGGGCCGGCAATTATACCAACGTATTTGAGGAGGGAACACGAACCACTACAACATGACGATGATGATGATGATGATGATGATGATGATGATGATGATGATGAAGATGATGATGATGATGACGACGACGATAGTGAAGATGAAGAAGAAGAAGAAGTAAGCGCATCGTCACCACAGAGACCAATTTCTAGTCCAATTCAAATTTCAAACATTCCAAAGAAAGATACCCCAGCCATCGAAGATCTGTTCAAAGCTTCCTCTGCACCTGCCATCCACATGGCGCCTCACCTCGGACAGCTGAGGAACATTTCATATTCCCTGGAGTCGGCGGAAGACGTCTTTCCCCAGGACACCTCGTCAGCCTCCGCTGTGACGTCACCCCACCTGTCCTCGGACTCGGCGTCGGCCCTAGAGGTCCCCGCGTCATCGAGTGCTGACGTCAGACCTTCGTCCATGTCTCCGTCGTCAGGCGTGGTGACCACCAGGCTTCTGTCCCCGTCGCCCTCCGCCATGAAAGGCACGCCCTGGGCGCACGCACAGTTCGTACAGAGCGCACCCAAGAAACCCAAATCTCTGAAAGAGATCAAGAAGAAATATCTGAACAAACCGTACAAGTCTGTACTGACCACCTCCAAATCCAAGGACTCGACCAGCGTGACGTCATCGTCCTCTCCACGTCCGGCACCCTTCGTCCCCCCCGACCACATGCTGACCCCGAGCAGGTTGAAGATTCTGTATTCCAGGAATAAATTCTTGAGCGAGCAAAACCTTCAGAGTCAGACGATTACCGGAGAGTTCAAAGCACACAAGGACTCTTTACTTTCAGCGGCCGCCCAAAACGAGGCCACCACAAAGGAGCGGCGATTTACTCCCAACACCAACGTGCAGCTGAGGTCGCGGTACAACAGTCAAGAACAGCTCCAGAGGTTGAAGGACATGATCAACTCCAAACCCACACGTCGGTCAGAGAGTGCTTTGCATGAGTGTTTGCATGATAACTGTATTTTGTCTGAGCATGGTCGTAGGCAGATTCTCGATAAGACTTTGTCCATTGAAAACATGCATTCTGATATTTTCCAAAACTTACGACGACTAGCGTCCGAAGGCGATGCAGGGGCTTACCACGATGCATTTTTCCCAGAAACTAGTAGTGACCTTATTGACCTGACTTTCCCCATGCAGGATGTCCACAGTCTTGACCGTCCGGCCAGCATGAGTGAGTTACGTCATGCCTCCAACTACTCCACCATCAGCGGCTCGGGGATGGACATCAGCGGGGGGTCAACGCCCTCCAGGCACTCCGCCGGCAAGAGCAGGTTTGCCGGCCACCGCCAGTACAAGAAGTCCAAGAGTCTGTGCACCCTGGAGACGGACCTGGACTTGGATGACGACGCTTTCGCCACCTCGCCCACAGAGGACGGCATGAAGAGGGCCCCGTCTGTCCACGAACTTCGAATTTCCAAATCCTTGCAGAAGCTGAACGTGCCCGACTGGTACAGCAGGACCAGCCTGGCCAAGAGCGGGAGCTGCCTGCTCAAGTACGGCTCCTCCTCTACCATGTCTTCGTTCCAGTTCTCTCCCAGCCTCATGTCGTCGCCCTGCACCACACCGTCCACCTCTACCAACGTGGTCATCAGGACTCGCGTCCAGGCACCCACGTCTGCGCGTAACTTGAGATCCCCCCGCTTCCCCACCTCCAAGTCTGCCCCAACGACGCCCTCGTTCGCTGACCAAGGAAAGTCCAGCTCCAGCTTCAAGCTGCCCAGTGACAAGATGAGGTCCCAGGAGAAACCCAAGGCCCTGATGCCCATACCCATCGTGCCCTTCGATAGAATCCGTGCCATGTTCGAAAAGAAAACTCCCTCGGCCAAGAAATCGTCAGGGTCCACCACGTCACCGTCTGGGTCAGTGACGTCCCCACCGACGTCACCGATTGGTGCGTCAACCGTACAGCCGTCCTTCCAGTCTCCCCAGCACTCGCAACCTCTGCACTCCATCCCCCTGAACGGCGTCATTGAATTGGAAGAAGAAGACGAGGACGATATGGTCGTGCCCAGGGTCATCGTATCCCCGACAGAACCTCACGTCAAGGGAATCCTGAAAAAACCGGTGCCGGAAAAGCGCCACTCTGACATTCGGGAAAACCCCGAACCCGCGGACGAACCAGCAATCGTCCGTCCCATCGCAACACGACCCGTGGAGGGGGCGCTCGGACAGTCCGGGCCCCCACCCATCCCCACGTCCGCGGTGCCGGACAAGCCCCCCAAGCGGCACATCTCCATCTCCCTGGACTCGGACCCCAAACCACTTACACTGGAGGCGGAGGACATCCCACCCGTGGACGAAAGTTTCGATGGTCAGTCAGGTCAGACGCCCTCACCTGCCCGATCTCCCGTCAGAATGGCCGATGACTCACTGTCTTCGGACGACGGTAGAAAGAATGTCAAACCAGGGCCACACAAAGACGGAGGAGGACCCGTTGCCAAACCCAGGGGGTTCAAATTCTTCAAGTCGTTACGCTCCTCCTCCTCGGCGTCGTCCTCGTCGACTGAAGACGTCAAGGAACCCAAAGGGAGGAAACCCCCCGCCTCTCCATCAGGCAAAAAGAGTCCGTCCAAACACCAGAGCCCAAACTCCAGTTACGATTCTTCTGGTTTCCCCGCGGCATCTGCTGTGAGGAACGCAGACATTTCGGCCAAGCCCCCTGTTTCCCCCGCTTCCCCCGTTTCCCCCTCTTCCCCACCCGCCACGTCACCCACTGGGCCCAACGCCCAATCTTCTTCCAGGCCAAAATCACCACAAGGCGGCAGTGTACGGCTAGAGGAGGCTCCCGTCGTTCGGCCACCTCCCACGTCATCCGCATTCAAACCGCCGACCGGCGTTTCCACGCGTGGCGTGGAGGAGTCCATGTCACCACCGGAAGTGGCAACACCTGCCCACACTGCACCCGTACCGGAACCCAAACCAGAGAAGAAACGCTGGTTCCCCAAACCCAAAGGCTTCCGCCAAGCCAAACCGCCCAAGGAAGAGACGAGTAAACCTCAGCCAAAGCCTGCACCAGTCGAACCAACGCCCAGCAAACCCAGCGATTTTGAAATCAACGAGCTCGTGTGCGAACCACGAAGGATCCAACCATCACGCTCCTCTAACTCTAACTCTAACTCAAACTTGAACTCTAACCCCAACGACAGCATCGTATCCGAGAGATCCATGGACAGTCGAAGCTCTCGACCGGACAGCAACCGCTTCGGTCCATCCGTGTCCGGCCCTCGACCCTCGGACTTGCCTCTGCTTCCCAGGAAATCGTCCGTGGATTCCAACAAAAGTTTTACTCGAGACCTGGATCGAGTTTCCGAACGAGCCTCGGCGGGAGATTACGACCGATCGTTTGGACGGGGTCGAGATTTGGACAAGAGGCCCCCGCAAAATGACGTCAGTCGTCGAGACCGAGGCAGCCGGCCCATGGATCTCGACCACAGGTCGCCATCCGGCCCCGAAGGAAGAGACCCGCGTCGAGATTTCGACCGTGGAGAGCCCGTGAGGAGTTCCGAGAGACGGGAGCGTCCGAAAGACTTCGACAGACGAGAGCCCGCCAGGCAGTCCGACCGGCCCAAAACGTCGGACCGCCGAGAGGCCCCGCGGGACATGGACGTGCGGACGCACCCCCGTGACAACGAGAACAGGCGGAGCACCGACCTGGACAGGAGCAGTATCAGCAGCTCGCGAGATTTTATCAACCGGGACGAAAAGCCCCGCTCCTCTGGGAGGTGGCAGCCCAAGGCCAAAGGGGTGCGCTCTTCTGCCTCCCCGGCCAGGCAGGACGTCAACTCGAACGGAGCACCCTCCGCCTACCGATTCCCCGTGGAGGGGAGTGCCTTCAGCGCACAGCAGCCTAACACGTCTTCGGGATTGAACACGCCCCCGACAACGTCCAAGGTCAACCATGACGTCACACCCTCGTCACCGGGAGAGAAATCCGACAAGAGTGTTCGAGGTAAGTCTTCATTGTTTGTCTGCTGACGTTTTCGTCATGTGCTGTCTGTGTGTCTGTCTGTGTGTCTGTCTGTGTGTCTGTCTGTGTGTGTGTCTGTGTCTGTCTGTGTGTCTCGGTG
>JAUELJ010279826.1:1838-14778 GCA_031471255.1 Dryodora glandiformis
AAATTTAGATTTTCTGATTGTCATGCTGTTGACTGGATTTTCTCTGGCAGATGATCGATCTTTTCTCAAACTTTTGAACGGGGTCAAGTTGAACATTGATTTCTCTTTGCGGATGTGATACTTTACATCATGGGCCAAACGCTCTCTTGGGGTTTGAAGGCCATAAACTTCGAGGTATATTTGGAAATCAAAGTCCAAATCGTTCACGTTGATCAAATTGGAAAAGACAAGACTGCCGGATTTTCCAGAAATGCCATCTAAGGTGGAAAGCATCTGAGTAGCGATGACTTGAGCGCGGTATTTGATGAGACACATGAAATAGTGAACGCTATCATCTCCATTGGCTCTGTGCAACATTTTCACAAAGTCCGTCTTCAAAGGTAACGTGATACCACTGATGCTAAGGCCGCCCTTAGTAACTCCCACCTTTTTAGCCTTTGAGGACATGCTCATGCGTCTCGCACCTTCCGTCTTCAACCTCCTAATCTCGGATGAGGCAGCAGCGTGCTTGTGATGAGCCTCCAAAAGTAGCCTCTCGAACTCAACCCTCTCATAGGAACCTTCAAATTCATTTTTTGATGCACAAACCTCCAAAGCTTTACTTGACTGCATCCTTCTTTGCATTTGTTCATCAACCTCTTCTTCCAACTTTCTTATCTTTTCATGAAGCATTTTAGCATCCTTTCTTTCTATATCATCTTCTTCCTGTAATATATGCAGGGGAAAATCATTTTCAATCCATGTTAATTGATATTATGGGAAAGGGAGGATACACTTTATAATACTTAAAATAAAAGTGAAACTTCGAAGTAAATATTATTATCATTAGTAATAATATTATGGGAAAAGGGAGTATGTAGTATATATATATACTTACACTTTCATCAAATTCATGAACCGTGGTTGGCAAAGCGTTTCGCACGATTTTGCTGTGAGGAGTAACATTCACATTGATGGTAGGTTTTTGTTTCCTGTAAAACGAAACCGTGTGCAACAGGTCAGTAGCCGGTGTGGCTTCTCCATCATCGCCTTCCAAAATGGGCAGTGCTGCTCCTGATGGTGATGCTCTGAGATCATCAACTCTGGGTGTTTTAAAGTTTGATTCCTTTTTAGCAGCTACATTTGGAGTTTGAAATTCCCAACTGGAAGCTGACATTCCGGAAGGAGATGAGTTGTTCGACATACGGCGATTTTTTGGAGGTGTTGGTCCGCTATTGTGACTTCTTGTAGGAGATATGGACACATCAAGAGCTTCATCAAGCATGTCATTTATATCATCGCCTTGATCATCATTCTGGCTACTGCTGTCCTCAGAAATCGAAGGCATGCAAGTTTTACTTGCGACCCTCTTGATGGCTGTGCCAAGAGAGGGTGCCTCGCTCACCGCCATACTCTCACCACTCATAGCTGTCTCGGGTCTATCATCGTGTATATCGTTCAGGTCCGGATACAAATAGCCTGGTTTAGGAGGTGACACCTTGATCCTTTCCATAGAATTGACTCCAGGATAACGCGGAGACTCTTGTTCTTTCTCCTCCTCCTCATAATTCATTTCAACATCTTCCTCAACAGATTTTGATGGCGACGGTGATTTTTCCTGGGCTGTGTGTTGATTAGTCTTGTTAAACCTACTCAAAAGGATCTCCATGTCTTTCCGTTTCGCCTCCTGTATGGCATTGCTAATGTCATTATTCGTCTGGCCTTGATCCACATTTTCAAACAACTTCCTGCTATTTTCAAAACGTTTGTGGATATTTGAAAGGCTGACCCGTTCTTCAGTACGGAGCACTCTTGTCGTTGCCTCCTTTTCTTTTTCAGGACTCTTTTTGACCGTTGGGGTCAAATGTCTCTGAGGAGAAGCTTCTCTACGACGTTTCCATGCTGGCTCAGTTTGAGGCTCCTTCGGCTTTGCCCTCGTGACGTCCGGAGTCTGAAACTGTTGCCCCTTGGACAACATTGCAGGAGTAACTGGTTGACCGAATCTAGCGATCGGTGTAGGCGCTGCTCCCCTGTTCTTTTCGAATAAAGCTTTACGCTGACTTAAAGGCAACATTGCTGGGTCCAGAGAATTTTTAACGGGAGATCCCGCACCGTCAAACATCTTGCGTTTCTCCAAAATGCTTCTTCTGGAAGCGGTATCGCTTTCTATGGCCGTTGTCATATTCGGCGTCTCCTCCATGACCTTTTCTTTTTTCGGTGATCCAATTGTGATAGTTTTCTCGGTCTTCCAACGACTTCCAGATGTTGTCTCGTCGTCAGTGCTGTCTTCTTGATATGTCCTTTGTGGTTTTGGCGGTGGAGGCGCAGGCTTTTTCGGTGGCGAATTGGCTTTCTGCGGACTGACAAACTGCAATGGGTGTGGTTTGAATGGACTAGTGGGTCTGGGATCAAGCATCCTCGTGGGGCTGACAGACCTGTAACTTGAACCTTGCGATAATGATGATGGAGCAGTGGTTGAACTTACGGGTGCATTTGATTTTTGAGGGCAAACGAATTGATGAGCACTCGGTCTGTAGGGACTTGAATGTTCCCCGCTGGTTTTGGTCGGACTTGCAGACCTGTATTTCGTAGGACTGGACTTGCCAAAGTCATAAGTCAACTTAGATTTGGATCCACTTTCTTCAAATCCCTGAGCCTTCAAGCTCTTGACCAGAGCAGGATCTGGATTTTGACTCCGCTTCGATGGACTGCGCCCTCGACGTGGAGACACAGAAATTTCTTTGTCTACGTCAACCACTTTGGTTTGGTTTCTCTTGGAAGGAGATCCGGTAGAAGCAGCATCAGCGACCAACTTGGCCTGAATGATTTCTTCCTCGTCATCATCATACAATTTGAATTTGTTGGCAAGGGCTTTCAACCTCCTCCTTCGCCCTGATGCACAACTTCCATCATCTTCTTCTTCCACTTCCGGTATTTTCTTTTCTTCATCCTCAGTGTTGAATTGGTAATTAATAGTGACCTTGTTCGGAGTCCAAGCATTGGATAATTTTTCCGGAGACAAATCTCTACAGCTTGCAAACCTGGACGGACTGCCCATCATTCTTTTAGTAGGAGAGTCTTGAGATGATGAAGTAGCGGGTGAGTCCACAATACTGATGTTGTGAGTTTCATTGCTAGCTTCGTTGAATCCAACAGTTTTCTCTTGACGTCTTCTGTTGCGTCTCTGTTCCAAAAGCTTCATTGGATCGATCGGGCTTTTACCCGGAGTATTCACTTCGGTAAACTTCAAGATCTCGGTCTTTGAAATGGTTTCTTCTTTTTCCGTTATCGTCGTTTTCTTGTAGTGCTCTTTGCCTCCTTCGACAACGGGGGAGCCAAGAATTGTGGTCTTTTTCTCGCTCACCTCTCGGTTGTAGTTTTCTTCGAATCTCTCCCTGACATCACCGTCATCTTTCTCAGCCAAAACCGTTTTTAAAGGACTTTTATAGTGTGAAGAGGAGATGGTACGTATTGGACTGCGTTGACGGACAGGAGACTTTGATTTGCTGGGAGAACTTGTAGATGAGGAAAGGCTCGTCTGCACAAAATAAATTTTTTTTAATTCAATTTTAATTTTAAAAACCATATAAATCTTAATAATGACTCACCTTGATTGGACTTCTTGTGGTTGTAACAGTCAATTTGGAGCTTGGTGATCCTAGTGCTGTTTTAAGTGAATTGTTGCCGCGGTCTTTAAGAGGGCTCCGGATGGGATGTGTTGATTCTCCTAAAGGTTAATAATAAATTAGATAAGCACACTTTTGAAAACTAAAGTTAAAAATGCGGAAACGTTTTTTTAAATTATATATAAAATATATAGTCTTACCCAATGCCGCCATCCGGCTGTTTACCCGCTCTCTGGCCGCTCTTGT
This sequence comes from Dryodora glandiformis, assembly GCA_031471255.1. NCBI lineage: Eukaryota > Metazoa > Ctenophora > Tentaculata > Cydippida > Dryodoridae > Dryodora > Dryodora glandiformis. The sequence goes on from JAUELJ010279826.1 coordinate 5,690, forward strand.
CCGGCGCAAAAGCTGCTCAACTTCTTCATCGGTCGACATTTTAACACTAGCAATTGAACAGATGACTTAAAAATGTTAACTGATTCTTGAGATTTATATTTTGAACGTTGACGACAGACGAGTCTTCTTTTATCTTTTTAACCGAAATTCTGCAGGACGGCCAACCGCCAGCGTTCAAAAATTCCACAAAAATTTGGGCCAATGAATAACTTTCAAACCTATCTCACTCTCATTCAGTCCATATATAAAATAATATTTAATACATTTTTTACTCTATACTTATATTTATTGTATTTAATATTTTTAAGATTAATATTATTGAGGTTACCAAATTATTAATATAAATAATTACACTTTTGATTCTTTATTTATTCGTTTACCTTTTTAGCATTGATAGAGAAAGGTTGCGTGATTCAATTTTCAAAATCGTTACAAGATGACAAATCAATTTTGTGATTAAAAAAAACATTCAAAATAAACCCGCGGATTTGAATCCCCCTCCTCTTCATGTCCGATATTAGAAATTAAAGAATCTGTTTCGTTGTCACCGTTTCACCAAGGTGTTTTATAATTTGTTCCGGACGTCGACAGAAATTCAAAACAATGTAATATAAATTAAAAATATTTTTAATGATGTTATTATATATAATAGCTATAATAATTATTATGGGTTTTTCTTAGGTTCTGTTGTTCCCTGAAGGTGCATCAGCATGCTGTACAACGGGTCTCCGTTTTTGGTGCTACCAAATTCACTTGTCTCTGATATCGGTCGAGAAGAAGACTCGCCATTTCTTCCAGGGAGTCTTACATCTTGAGGTCTTATTGATTTTAATAGTTGTCTGTGATGTGGTTCCATGAGGGACGCTTGTGTTTTCCGTTGCCAAGGCCAGTTTTCCAGGACAAATTGCAGAGGATCTATCCATTCTTGACATTCTTTGACAAATCCTTGACGTTCATTGATGGCTTTCACGATTGTTGGGCAGATGATGGTGTTCCAGACTTGAATAAACCAGTTTTTCGATTGATCATATTGATCAGGATCCTGACCAGGATTTTTTGAAATTGGCACTGACAGCAGGGGCACTTGAGAAATATTTCCGGACCCGTTAAACTCGATTAAGAGTTGGTTTAGAAAACGATGGATTTTGATCAAAAAATCTATGATCAGAACCATCTCACCATCATAAATCCTAGTTTGGGTTTCAATTTGAAGTAATTTTCCTCTCAGTGCTCTCGATAACATCCCTCGGCCTGGTTCTGTTTGTGTACCAATTGTGATCCACCTGAAGTTGTACGATCCCATAGGCGATTGGACCATCATCTTGTCATTGTTAACTGTAGCTATAATAAATTGATGCGGTTTGTATCCGCACGATTCAAATGCATCATCTATCTTTGCAACATGCTCCAGGTTGTCGAGAACAACAACACCTGGTCCTTGAAGAGACGCAGAAGTAACATTCATTAAAAATTTCTTGAGGTCAGCAACGTTATTGGGACCAATGGAAAAGGTTGCAACTGAAGATATTGGTCCTCCTTCAGATCCTTCTTGTCTGGAATTGGTCAGGTATTGAGCCATCCTGTTGGCAATCATTGTTTTACCGAGGCCTGCAGGACCACATATCACTATCCTTTGATGTTCTAAAAGGATGTTGAGGTATCGTTGCATGATCTGCTTGGAAATTCCCGTTTCAAACACCAACTGGTCAAACAGGTTCAAGTGGACGTTGATGTCAACAGTTTCCCCAACAAGATATCCATAAGGTAGAAGATCCGGATTCCTTTCTCCTATCTTCCTAACAATTTCCCCTATTTGGTATTGGGCAAGAGATTCACTTGCAGATAGACCAAGATTTGAAACAGGGTCCAATCGAATGACGAATTCTTGGAAGAGCCTCTTGATGAGCGAATCTAAAATTTCCCAGCTTGATTTTCCACTTACTGACAAGGTACCAATTTGTCGTTCCCTGACAACCACAGCTACTAATTTGCCACCATCATTGTTAGCCGGATCTGTTGTGTAGGACAGGTCCAATGATGAAGGTCCACATTCCGCTTTCGGCAAGTTGGATGAGAGTACACTGCTTGATTCGGATAAAGTGGTTGCTGTTGACAATCTTCTCTCTTCATCGTGTTGATGATAGTGATTTCCATCCTTAACACTCTCGTTGCAGTTCAATGAGCTGTGGGAAGATGTGATAGATCGTGTGCCATTCTCAGAACTCCCTCCACCGTGCCTTTGAAGTCGATCATTGTCGTTCTTTAGACTCATCAGCTCAGATTTCATCTTTGTCACCGTTTCCCTCAATGATTCCAACTGATGAGCAGAAGAAAGTGCTTCCAATCGTGTCTCTGTTAGGAGAGAATCCTTTTCCATCAACTGCTTTCTCAAATCACAGACAATTTCTTGATCTACGTTGACCTGAATCTCCGTGGACACCATTGGACCCGAACACTCTTCATATCTGTTTGAGGCTGCTGAAGAACAACGTGGAGGATAAGCGTTTTTCTGTTCCTCTTCATACAGGCGATTTGTGATGGACCCATCTTCTGCATCGGACAGTGATCCTCCTTTGTGCTTATGCTGCTTCATCATCCCTCCTTTTTCTGTCTTTGAAAAGGCCTTGGAAAATGAATTCCTCAGCCATCCTGATCTCTTATGATTATTTTTGCCAAGGAGAGAGTCCGACGATCTCTCTCTGTTCAATTGATGTTTCGGTTTTGATATCAGACCGGCATTTGCACCGGACTGTTTCAAATTTTCAATTGTTTGCCGGAGCTCACTGATTTCACTTTCTTTGCGTTCTGCAGTGGCAGTAATTTGTTGTAGTCTCGAAGTCATGTTGGCCAATGATTGTTCAAAAGCTGAAACCACGTGAGCGTTGGTAGCCAATTGGGTCGTCAAACTCAGAACCTTTCCATGTTCTTCCATTAAGTTTTTCCGCAACAACTTTATTGCTGCATCAGTCTGTGCATCCGTGGGTTTAGCGGGCATCCCGTATATTGAGGAACCAGGTAATGACGAATTCACTCCGCCTGTGACAGTCGTTTGTAAGCTGACATTACTATTGAACCCTCCGGATGTTGGTGATTTTCTTAGTGGTACAATTCCATAGTACTCGGAATCATGTTCATTTCTTGTCAATGCTGACGAAGTTGCTGACCCATCAAAACTTAACTCAGACTCACCTTGAGACATGGCAATAACATGATTTGAGTCTTGCTGATGTTGTTGTAGTTGTTGATGCCTCAAAAGGCTAGCCTTGGTCAAGCTGTTGGCTCTCGCTTGTTGAATCGAAGAACTGACAGAGTTCAGTGATTCGTTGCTTCCCATAATCTCATTGCATTGGCTTTGAACGGGAAGTCCACCAATCCATTGCTTGTACACATCCGGACGTCCAGCAACAGCTCCTGAATTAGTTGTTCCAACGGCATAAGTAGAGGCTGGTTGCAGCCATGACAGAGGAGTCGCCATTGCACTAGCTCTTGAAATTCCCAACTCGTTGTAGGTAGCGTAATTTGAATCACTTAGAGAGCCATCGTTTGCTTTCTGTGGTCGATGTTGACGCTTCTGCTGAATCCGGTCCAACATCAATCCGTAAGTCAAAGACGACGTGGCTCCTTTCGGTAAGCTTCTTGATCCAAAAACTGGATCTCTCTTTGGTGATGATGAATGATCGTAATTTGGTTTTCTCATGCTTCCAGGGCTCCCAGCAACGATTAGGTTTTTCTGTCTTTCCAGACTGCCTCTGTTCAGGCCATGTCCTTTGAAGAAAACCTCACCGGCAGGGTGCGAATCACTTCTTGAATGTTTTGTATGCGCCTTTCTTGTTCCCGTGGGTGTAGCTGGAGTACTCGCTGCAGGACTAGGAATTGGAGATCGCTTCATTGCGCCAGTAAGAGGCATCTTTTTGTTTGCCCGAAGTTGCTGTTCAGCAGCCAAGCGTTGTCGTTTCAAATATTCATCCATTGCTTTTTCCTGATTCGTGAGAACTTGCGCATTATGAGCCATGGCTTGTTTCCAGTCATGATGTTTGTTTAATGGATCCTTGAGTGAGGTGAACTCGACCTGACCAGGCACATCATTCTTCTTCCGACAAGCTCCACCAATCACCTTGTAGACCTGATGTACATTCCTTGATGGGCTCATGCTGTTGGCACTGTTACTTTTTGCCAGAGGAATAATTCCTCTAGCTTCATTAGCACCTCCTAAAACCTCCGGTAATCCCGGCAATGGTCTACCACTTTTGCTAGGAGACTCAAAATCTCCCAGTTTCAACCGTTGCTCTTCGGCAGCTTTCTGCTTCTCAATTGCAATTCTTGTTTGGATTTTCCTCGCATACAGTGATGCACCTCCTTCAGACATGTATCCATCTTCAGTTCCAGAACTCGCTCTTCCATGGTCTTGCTTTTTGAAGTAGGGGTTGTGGAACACTTCTCCACCATCTGACATGTAACCATCAGTCATCATTCTTGATCCATATAATCGCTCTCCAACTGAAAATACAAAAAAATATTATCATCATCATCTTTGGTCAATGATCATGACATGATCTCATTACATGTAATAATAGTACGAGTTGTGCTTTTGAGTTGGCAATAACAGGATGATTGGTATATAGGTCGTAAAGCAAGACTTGCTGTCTTTTTCATGTCTCTCTATTGTTTACTCTACTCTCTCTCATTTGTGAACAATAGTGCGTGGAACAATGTCTACTCTATAGACATGTTGTAATTCATATTATGATGACAAACTCAGAACAAAGAGAACAGGTCGTTCTCCTTTTATCTATATGACGATTATATCTAACTATTCTCGTTAATGTTCACGATGCAGTAACCTTTTAACAACATGTTTCCCCTGTAAGTTGATACTTTTCTGCTGCTATCCAGGAATATGAAAAAACCTGAAAATAGTATCTTTAATAATTTTTTTTAGCCGATGAGAGATCGTTATGGCTTTCTGTTCCTAATATATACATTCGGAACTTTCTGCATTTTTGTAATTTATTGTCTGAAAATGCTTTTGAGTTTATTACTGATTTACAATCTTAATATAAATTTAGTATAAAAAGTTACGTCACTTTAGAGATGAATGAATCGTTTTAACTCGTAAGTCAGTAGCAATAGCAGCAAAAAAAGGCGCTCATGTATGAAATATGCTTAAATCTGAACCCCAAAATACTACTCATAAGACAGAGTTACAAAAATGAAACTGCCTTGAACTATGCTTGAATGTTTTAATCCGATATTTGATGATGTATTTTAAGAGGATGCACGCAACTAAGCTGTGTCACTAAATCGTGCAAGAGGCGCATTGAAAGGCTTTCTAAAAATTGAATGAATCATTTTTTGCAGCATGAATCAGCTTCGTTCTGAGTCACGTATGGTCACTCCTAAAAAAGATTAAGGAGAAAAAAGACACACCTCACTTTTTTGTGGGGTGAAAAAAAGTGAAGAGGGAAAAAAAAAATCGCATTTAAGCAGCCTCAAGTAGCTGTTAGTAGTATTATATATAGCCTCATTTCACATTGAATAACGTAGAACCAGTGACCCAAATTCTTCGATGTGAGCTAGATTATTTTTTTGTACGCCGCATCGCTTCCAGAGTATTTCAACTCTACCAATCGTGTTTTATATCTTTATTGTAGTTTAAGACCTGATGTCGTTAACCGATATTTTAACCATCATTACTTTCGCTCTTTCAATATGAAACTATTAAAAGAGTTTTGGTTTGGTTCAATGAAAGTATGCAAAAAAATTGGAAGGCTTTTTGAAAGGACTTAATCCTGCGGCGTTGGATGTAATTAAAAACCAGGACACGTAGTAGAGGCTGCTGTGTTATAGATTGAGTGAGGCTTTAAAGTGATTTGAAAGCACTGCTGAGAAAGACAGGTTCATTAAACATATCCATGGCAGCATCTCCTGTATATTTATAACACAACAAAGACTTGTTTATCAACATCAAAAGTAGGTCAGCCCAGTTGTTTCCATAGTTAACGAACGATAAAATATGTGCGATTAAATGCAAAAAAATATTTTTAGCAAAATGATACCGCATTTTTGCATAAATATGAGGAAAAAAAGAATAATTTCTGACCTTTGATCTATATAGCTTTAAACAATGACGTTTTTACACAGACCAGTGTTCCGGAAACTATAGGTAAAATATGGTCATGGCTCTAGGTTGGGAAATGTACGACAGTTTGGCCTGTTTTTCTTTTTCTTTTTTCGGAAATAGGGGAATCCACTTGTCAGAAAAAGAAATCTCCCCTTAACCTGCCTCAACCTTCATCCATTATTACAAACACAAAGCAAAATCTCTCGTAAAAACTGCTTTTTTATGTGGTTCATCTTTTTTAACGATCTGGGTAGAACTTTTTGTATTGCTGTTTTTCCTATTTTACTGTATATGGGATCTACCAAGAGAGTCTAAAATTAACGACGTTTTTGAATGAAGAAATCAATATAAGTGATTTTGGAGGAGGAGGAAGAAGAAAAAAAAGTGAGGATATAAAAAAATAATCTAGGTTATTGATCATTCACAGTTTGGTGGCGTGAGGTTTAAGACTTAATGAGTAAAGCAGTGGAAGTGGAGGGGGGAGCGGACAACGATTGAATTGGCATTTCCATACCTGGATGATTTTTTGAATTTTGACCAGTGGAGTATGACACGTTCTCATTCCCATTCCCTTCTCTTTCTTCGGTTTCGCCTCGGGTGTTTGGACTTTGCTCATCAAACAAAGGCTGCATAGGTCTGATGGCCTTGAGGGTATCTTCCAAACTTTGGTCTTGATCTTTAAGTTCTTTTGATCCATCGACAGATGACGATGTTGAAAATTTTCTTGTAGGAGTTGAATTTGGCATTGGGGAGACTACTGCTACATTTGCCGGCCCTGGTGATCCATCGTCGCCACGTCGGCGTTGTCGTGGCAGGCTACATGTTCTAGAATGAAACGATGCTGTCATGAGGGCAGTGGCGTCATCATTTTCTGAGGTCGTGGGAATATTGTCTTTTGTTTCTTCACTGTGATGAACGCCATTATTCTCTTCTTTCACTATTTCTTGCTGTTTCGCGGAATTTTTATCCTCAGTCTTTTGCAAAGGTCGCACGCTGCAGCCTTGCGGTAATGCTTGATCTTTTTCAGTGTTTGTGGAGGAATTTCCACCCTTTGTCACACTTCTCGAGGGAGACATGGGAATTTTGGAATTAAAAGAAGGTATCATGGATCTATGACTTCCATTGACTTTTCCATTAGCTTTGGAAGAGGCACCTGGTATTTTGCTTATAGCTCCGTTGTTCGCATGAGGCGGATAACTGCTTCCTTCCAAATGTGGGTTGTCAATCAACCCATAATCTTTCATCTCAGTCACTCCCGAAGCCACAGCAGCTCTTGCCAGCTTGGGCGATCGATTTAGAGCTTCTGAAGAATTCCTTAATCCTCCGGATGAGCTTATTCTTGGTGGAGGAGCTATGCCCGATGCCCCCTTTGTCGGTGGCTTTCTTTGGTATTGATTAGTCGTAATTGCACCCTTGTTTGAGCAGCTAATTTGTCCTCCGAGTCTCGACTGTGACCCATTGGAGCTCGGCACACCCTCATTAATTCGTTTCAGGGCCGAGGGTGAGGGAAAATTCGTATCACTGCTCATACTGACCGAACTTTCCGCACTAATTGAACTCACTGACCTTCCACTGCTGAATCCACTGGAGCTTGAAGTCCTTTTTCCAAGGCCTCTTTGTGGCTGTTGACATGACGGCCTTGGAATGTGCTGCCGCATTTGTGACCCTGGAGTTGGACTCTTTAACGCCCCATAATGCTGCAGCGGCTGCAGCTGCGTACCTTGCGCTTGGAGATTGTTTGCATTTTTAACTTTTGGCGCCGGAAGCATACTTCGTGACGGTGAAGATTGAACAGGCAACTTTCGTGGTGATGGAATCGCACTTTTAGCGGGTGATGAAGGTACTGAAGGCACACGTGTCGGCGTACCTGTCCTATAATTTGGCTTTTGCTGCATTTGTTGCTTCTGCTGCTGTTTGTAGCGTGATAGTTGGAAGAACAAGCTCAAAATGGTCTTTAAATTACCATCCTTGACATCCTTTGCTTGGATCTCCTGAACTTGAACTCCAAGTTGAGTTAAATAATTGAGACTGAGTTGAATATTTCCAACCATGATCTGTCCATTGTTCTTTGGCTTTCGATTCACATCCCTGATTTTTGTTCCTGTCACAGCCTCAATTATGTCGGCCAGAATAACACCATCAGATAATTCTGTCTGAAGATCCTTTATCTTCTTCCTGCTATTAAGTTTTTCCAAGTAGTGATTTGCCCAGTCTGTGTAAATTTCGATTATAGACTTTTGTTGACTCTGGCCCTTTTGGCCGGTGCCAATATTTAAACCAACTCTGACACTCATTTTTCCGCAAAATCGCAGATTATTCTTTCAACTGCAATGGAAAATCCGCATCATTGTTCTCCATGTTACTAGAAGCCACATGGGATCCACATTATTGCCTTTCTCTTTGATCTTGACCAAGGCGGTGATATCGTAGAATTTCCAGTTGTAGTATATAGTTCTCCTATGGGGAATTCATGGTAGTGCAGGATAAGGAGAAGAAATACTTGGTTTTTGTCTTGGTTTTGGATAGGGCTTTCTCCTAGTAGATCTTTGTTGTACCGGTTTCCTGTAATAATACAATCAACTCAGTCAAATTTAGCACATTTTTCAACGACATAACTAACTCACTACAGTTTTCTATGATTTATCTCTATATAGTTTGATACTAAATATATATATATGAGAACCACGTCACTATAATTGCACGACAGACATGTTGTGGTTCACCATCAAGCGCTCAATCATCGACTGAAAAATTTTCCCATGTTTAGAACTTACAAGTGCATAGTATATTCTGTATATATGGCGTTTTTCTATCCATGTTTCTCCTTTCTATATATACTGTATATTATATACTACATACAAAGCGCGCTTTCGCGAAAAAAGTTCTGCTTACTGTTATTATACCCTATGTGATTGCAACACTTCCAATGTTTTTCTCGCCTTCGATGTCGATCACTTCACTTATTATA
>JAUELJ010280931.1:0-14773 GCA_031471255.1 Dryodora glandiformis
GTTTTGATTATGATTATGATGGTCGTTTTGATTATGATGGTCGTTTTGATTATGATTATGATGGTCGTTTTGATTATAATGATCGTTTTGATTATGATGGTCGTTTTGATTATAATGATCGTTTTGATTATGTTTAAGATTGTCGTTTTGATTATGATTATGATTTTCGTTATAAACGTCTTATAAAACTAAAATAAATAAAGATATGGTCTCACTAAACGGGACCCTAATGGATAGTTGGTGGCTAGTAAATAAAAGTTACAATCTGTAGTGCTTACGTACTTTTGTTGGATTTTTGTTGTTTTTCTTGTTTCCCCTTTTTCGTTTCAATGCTGTCTTCATCTGAGAAAATTTGACAAAACATTTCATGAAAACGTGTTTATGGTAAGCTCATCATTGCAAATTGAATATATAGTGTTCAAACTATAATAATAATAATAATTTATTACTATATTGCGCATTTTCTATAAAATATTCAAATGCGCATATAATCAACTATTATGAGTATGAAAGCAAGCAAGCACCTTTTGAACATTCAACTTCTTCTTCGCTTTCTTCATTTCCCGCTTGATTCGATGTGTCTAAGTAACCAACTACAAAGTATAATTCAACTAAAAAAAGAGTGCAATATTGCGGACGTAGCTATAGGGTTAGGTTCTAACACTCATCTATACTACTTATTCACGAGTTGTTAAAACATTAAAATCGACTTACTTCTGTTTGATTTTTTAGGATCTTCTTCTGCTTTCTGGTCTTCTTCTTGGTCTTCTTCTTCATCGGGGTGGAGAAAGTTGGCCTCTGGTATATCTAAGTAACAAGTAAGCATGAAAATCGACAAATTTCAACACTGCACAATAACAAGGATTAGAATACCACAACTACCTACTATAGCGAATCTCGCAATCTGATTGGTTCGCTATCTGCCGACTATCAGCCGATAGACGGCAATTCTGAGTTGTTCAAAACGGCGTCCGCTCACTCGCGTTTTGCGAAAGCTACAGATAAAGAACTAAAGGTTTTGTTTTATAGATAGTCAGTTGTGGTATTCTAAACCAGATAGAAGGCTCACTCTCGCCTTCTATCGGCTCTGATAGTTGACTCGGGGCTAGCGCCCCTCTTCAACTATCTGCCGATAGAAGGCTTGAGTTCGCCTTCTATCTGCTAATTATGTGACAAGCATAACGCCATTTTTCGTTCAAGGGATTTGATAGTCGGTAGGATTCGGTATTGGGTTGCAGCTATTGTAATGACCAGATCAATCAGAGGGTTGGATGTTGTTGCATGTAGTTAACTGCGCCCTGTTTGCGTCGACATCAATATACATGATTGATCCGTTATGACAAATTTTGTTTAACTTTAAGTTAAATATATGACAATAGCGTGATAAATATTTTAGGCAAAGGGAAATAGATACAACAAAGGGTTTCCAACGAAAGAGAGGGGGAGACAGAAGGGCTCGAAGGGGAGGGTCAAAGGGGAGGAGTCAGAGGCGATGGTCAGCTAGCGTTTTTGATAAAGTAAGGTCGAAACTACTGTTGCTGTAACATATTCAAAAAATAGATTAAATTATGAAGAATCACAGTGTTTGTCTATATAAGCATTACCATTAAGCTGGATGTCTTTGAGTGACTTTCCGGCTAGTGCCTTTATGTCTCCTCCATCTATTGCCAGTAACAGCTTACTAACTTTTGCCAGTTCAATTGTAGAGTCGTGTAGTCGGTAGAAGTCCCTGTGGATTCTTATATCGTGGCCCAAATGCTTCGCCACCCAGTCAAGGTCATTCTCAGAAAGGCTTGCCACTTGTGAAACCGTTGCTATATACTTTCGTAGTTTGGTGCTGGTGATAAGCTTTGGTTGTTTGAGATCAATGGAGCTAGTGACCTTTCTTAGGCAGTCACAACCTCTTACATATGTGAGCGATTGTTTGTTGACGCGTGCAAACACATATGGATTTGCGACTGGAAGGCCGATCGCTATTCGATTAGCGTTGAGTAGATCAATACTTTCTCGTACCTCTGGCGTAAGAATAATGGGTACTGTTCGCCCTCGTTTCCCTGTCACTTCTACCAAATCTAACCTAAACAGAGTAAAGATATAGATTTCGTTTTTAATTAGCCTTGTAACTGGGACTGGGACCACTTCTCCCCAAACCAAGAAAATGAAATTTAGCAAATCGCAGATGATTTGTTATTGTCTGTCCTCTTATTGACAATGGCTGACGTCAAAATAAAAAAAATAAAACTCAAGTGGAACCACGAGCGCAGCGAGTTTTTACAATAATATTCGCTCGGAATAACGAAAAGGGTTTAATTTTTAATGAAAAAGTGGAAAGAGATTTTGCGTGACTGAGCGCGCGCTAGCGTCACAAAACGTAATCTCACAGCTTTTCCCTCGGACTCTTTTAGTTTTTTCCTCAACTATTTCTGTCTATTCTCAACTATTTTCTAATTCGAGTCTCTTCCCCAATCGGAAATGTAAGTCTTAGTATCGAAAATATGCAATTCAAAATTCGGAAAGTCTTAATTTCGAAAATGACAATTTAAACACGAGAAAATGGCCCAAAATCTGACGTCAGCATCATTGTCTGTCCTCTTATTGACAATGGTAACTGAAATCAACCAATCAAATTGCGAGATTACACTCGATTAAAATGTATCGCGAGTACTAGTATAGCAGAATGTGGCGAGCTTTCAAAAAAAGTACAAGTGTGATGGAGTTCAGTGCTGTTAAATGAAAAATGTTGTGACGTAAAACATTTTGCAACATTGTTTCTCGGTACCGGAACACATCGTTCAATCGTGAAAGGGTTAATAACGTATAATGGTCAAACAAGAAAATGTTTTGTCACAACAGTGTTTAGTGCATAATGTTATACGTCACAACATTTCTTGTTTGTACGAGCCTCAAGATATATATAGAAGATATTACATGGCCGCGCGTATTGGTATTTCATATAAACATAGTAATCAGTGTACCTTTCACAAAGCCGTTTCTCAAGAGGATCAAGTGATTGTTTAATCGCCTCACATCCAGCTTGTTTCCAGTCAGGTCTGTTGATATAATCTTCAAGCATCAACCTCGAGGCTTCTCCAGACCTTCTTTTGTTAAACATGATCGTTCTTGCCGCTGTAACGTTGGCAAGCTCGGCCCAAGATTCAGGTGTTGCTTTTTTCTTTAGTTCCGTCATTAAAATAGCCATTCTTTCTACTACATACTTTCTGACCAACTCCAGGTCAGAAGTGAGCGGAAGCATTTCAACCTTGTTCTGCTTATTCTTTACCATGGTGGACAACGAGCTGGACGATATGCGGTCGCTCCACTCATACTCCATGAGTTCCAAAAAGGCTTTCGAACTCGTTAGTAATTCAGCATCCTTTTCTCGTAGGCCTTTTCCTCTTAAGATTTGAGCGCATTTTTTTAGACTGTGCCCAAGCTTCAATGCAAGTGAAGGTATTTTCACTTTCTGTTTGTCGTCACCGGTTTCTTTCGTGAATAAGCACAACTTTTTCACACCGCGCAAGACAAAGTCAAATCTTTCAGGACATAGAAAGGTCTGTAGATTGCCTTCAACTTCTCCTTCGTTTAATGTTGCAAGAAGACGTGCAAGCTGTCTCATTCGTTGAGAAACATAATTGGCATTTTTTTGCCAACTTTTTCAATAATTGATGATCCAAACATTATTATGAGATCATCATGCTTGCATGTAAAAGATATATTATCATTTTTCATCTGAGACAACACAGATTCCTGAAGTTCGCTGGTTGCTTTTGGGCACGTGTAGGGTAGGAGGAGCATCGTGCTTTCAGAAATGATGTTTCGACTCTTTGTTTCCAAGTCCAAGCCTTCTTCTTTGATCTTTGCAGTCTCATTAAAGTGGCAAGTATGAGCATGCCTCCACAGCTCCGTCTTCTTTAAGAAACCAAGGCAGTGGGGACATGGAAGGAAGTCTTTTGCATCAGCGGTTTCACCAACTTTTGGTCTTTTGCAAACAATTAACTCTCCCTTTCCACAGCTCAGTACTTTGGCGTTATGGTGGTAATTACCCATTAATTTTATTTTTTCCATGGCTCTTGATCTTAATTTTGATTTTTTGTTAAAACTCAGGGCTATAGCAACTAACTGTTCGCTAGAGTGGCAATCTTCGAGATGTCTTGCAATTTTCGCATATAATTTGTTACAGAAATAACACGCTTGTTTTTTGTCGTAGGCTCTTGTTAAATTGCTTGTGAATGTAGCAGATGGGACTCGAACTAAATAAAAGTAAAACAATTATTAAACATTTTTTTTATTTTACTGACTATTTTGTAATGCATCATTACTCAATAAAATGCATACATTAAAATTTATTAGAAGTTATTTCGTTGGAATCTCTGGCCAAGAAGAGCCGTATAGTAGTTTGAACCTGATTATATATCATAATTATATACTATAAGGGGTTTACCTCCTAAGCACACCACTTCTGTATCTATAATACATAAAATATATGAGTTACTAATAAATTGCACAAATTATTTATTTTCTATTATATGAACTGCAAACATCAGCAGCAGTTTTAGTAGTACGTAGTTTAGAAAATAAATGTTATTATTTTACACTCCACTCGATAAACTTAGGGCCCGTTTATATGAAGAAAATTCTTGCCTCATTTCTTGTAAATCGATGTTGAGCGTTTACATTGAACATTTCAGACTTGACTCGGCTAGTAGGGTGACTCTGCTCGCCTAACCAAGCAACATTTCTTATTTGGACATGCGCACATCCGTTTTAACTATCCCCATGCCCTAACAATAACCCAATTAAGAAGTAGGTGTTAATAGACGAGTGAATTAAATTACGAGGCAAAGCTAAGTGAACTGATAAAACGCGTGCGATGAAGTTCAAGAGCTTTCTAATATATAATGAAAAGTTAAAAATTAATACTTTTTACAGTGATAATCTATTTGAGAGGTCAGTGAGACAACAGAAAAATATTACGATTCAATTGAAATAAAGATATATGACTTTTAAGCAGATAAAAGGTTATCCATTTGCGTGATCATTCGAACAAAAGTTAGCACAACATCGATCAACATCGACACTACGGCTCACTTTTTTAATATCCTCAACTTCCTCTCCCTCGCTAAAGTATTTGTTTCAACTTACCAGAAGTAGGGGAAGCTGCATCGGCGATTTTTGATCTTGAATCAGAGCTAAAAAGTAAATTTTGAAATGATTCAACTGACGTGTTTCACTACAAAAGTGGATTCTGCGTTAACACAGATCTGTATTAAGCCATTGAATTTAAAATCCTCACCTTTCTTCAGAATCGGAGGTAAACACTTTAAACTTTCCCCTCTTTCTTCTGCTTGGTTTGCTCAAATATTCTGCATAAATAAGGAGCACACATCAAAATTTGATCTCATGTTATAACTATTAAAAAAGACAGACCATGGTAGCGCAATTCGATTGTAAAACGTTTACAATGAGAACTGTCCAGTATCTTTAAATTTCTGGCAAATCATGCACTGAGTTTTATTATTATAAAAAACGCAACTTACCGCTATCACTAACATCTTCATCATCCTATAAACACGATAAAACTGAATTCACTTTAAAGACAGACACCTGAAGATACATGCGTTTTATAGTCAAACACTTACAATTTCATCAGCATCATAGTGCCCTCTCACAACTGAATTAAAGAAAATGAGATACAAATATCAATACAGTGGAAAGACAATCTAGACGGCACTGGCTAAAACAGTGGTACGATATTGTGAAGCTCATTACTAGTAGGCAGCTTACCTCTGATGGCCGCCGCAGATTTCCTTTGACAAGATTTGTCCTAAAGAAGTACAGTTGAATTTAGAAAGAAACGTTAGGGCCCGTACAAACGAACTCACATCATTCAACATTGTTTGATAGGTCATTGTCTAAACGAACCCAAAATTTCACCATGTTTCTTTGTTCCCAAATATATTTAATGTTCCCTATAATTTTTTGGCTTTGTTAATTTCCGTGTTCCGATTGATAAATTTACAATGTTTCCCTGTAATATTCAGCTAATCATTACAATAAACACCCTGCCGAACGACCCACGTTGTAAACAATGAGAGAAAATGCGAAATACTGTGAGTTCGGAAAACAACTAATTATAGAGAATCAGATCAGAATTTGGGCTCCCTGCGTAAGTACCGATCAGCGGTCTCGTGGCAGATGCTCAGAACGGGTGAACGCGTGGCTCTGAGTCAAAAGACTTATGTTACAGAAACTTTAAACACGAAATGTCAATTGGTATGACTTCATTATATCACTTCGAAGAAAGCAGGTAAGACTTTAAAGTTGTAATTTATATGATTACTAGAAATTGAAGGTAAATTCGCTTCAATGACCGCGAGTTTCAAGTCGAAGCGAATTCGATTTGAGAATATTTATTAGTGCAATTTCAGCTTTTCGAAAACATTGATATATAATTTCATCACCCAGTGTTTTCAAAATGATTTGAATTAGCTGGTCACATTGGAAAAGTGGGCGGTCAATTGAGCAACAATGAGAAAAGTAGCCAGCGTTTGTCCCTTATAGAAACCACTGAAGCTCCAGCTTGTTCTGAAAGTTTAAACTCTGAGGTTCAAAAAGCATAATATATAATACACAGTCTTCTTATAAATACCTGAATAGCAAAGTTAGGTAAAACTCCAAAGACTTCTGATCCTTCTGATTCAGAGATGTAATACTCTTCTTTATCTACATACATGTACATTTTAAATATTGAATGCATCAGTCACAAATAACAAAGGAAAGCTTAATAGTCCCACACAGAATAATCCATGGAATAGGGTTGTCATCATAATTTGTTTAAATAATGTAAAAGGTAACCTTTCCGCACCCTATCAGATGATCAGATGCATTAATTTTTCCACCACAGATTAAAATAATATAACTTTCAGTTTGCTTTATTATTTTGCAATATATATCGGTTACCTGGGTTCTCTTCATCTGAAGAATCTAGACAAAAGAAAGACAATTATATAGACAGAGCATGAAAGTACTTATTTACGGGATTGGTATGGATACAATAACTGTAGGCTGTGTAGATTGAAACCTGATTTCTTTAAGCCAAAATATAATACTTAAAATTATAAATTATATAAATTATAAGAAAATACAGGCATATACATGTACATGTAAGTAATTTGCAATTGATTAATAATTTATTCAGTTATTTATCCAGTATGCTGCATGTATGTATAAGACTAAGTAGTTGTACGTACCAACTGTTGATTGAGATGCACCACTCAACAAATGCTGTTGATCATTGGACACAGCTAAGAAGAAATTAGTTGACGATACATGTTATTAATCAACACTTTGATAACAAACACATTTTTTTTACTACAGTTGTAAACACAAGTTTATAAATGGACAACTTTAATTTGGATAATTTCTTTGCAATAGCATTAGTGTGTGTACATATATAATGTAGGTAATTGTGCTATCTGTTCCAGATAAATAGCAAAAAGATGTACAGTAGTTCTATTTGTTCTATTGTACGTATCACATTTTGATATACGTATGTCTCTTTTGTGGAGAGGATGTTCAGGAGAGGACATTTTGACAATGTACAATAAACTAAAAAGAAATACAATAGTAGTGCATGAATATTATCAATTTTAAAACCAATGTTAGGTTTTGGTCATAATTTCGATCAACCGGTTGACTTTAATTTTCCAAAGAATCTCGAAGGACAACTCAAAAACTCTGCACTTTATATTACTTACCAACTCTATTAATGCATTACCCTAATATGAAATACATGTACAGTGAATATTGATTTACATGTACCTGTTGTTCTCCAGGGAAGATTTGGAACACCATAATCATATCGTAGCTCTGTGTTTTCCGGTATGTCAGCAGTGGCAAACAGGCAAAGGTGAGTAATGCCATCTACTTCAACCTTCTTCATAATTGTATTGGTTTTTGGCTTTGGGTTGTCATTGACCATTCGCCCAAGGCCTGTTGTGTGTGTTGCATCAATGCTAAAAATAAGAATTGTGTCTGAGCTTGGAAAGTCAATATATCACTGTAGTTTATATAATAAGAAAATTTATTCAAATCATCTTGTAGACAGGATAATTATTCATTTTTTGATTTTAGCCTAGTGTACATGTATTGCTTTGCACTGAATACCATAGATCTAGCTGGTACATCTAAGAGTTATTATTATACATTTTACTAACTATCTCGCATTTGATTGGCTGAGAAAACACATCTAATTCTCGAGGGCGCGCGCACATGACATGATAATTCTATGAGCCATTTTGTTTGCTTTTGTTTACATTATTTACGTGTATAAATCTATATCATACATGTAAAGCAAGTAGTTTAGTGGTGGTCTGGGGAAATATGTGTCTAACATATTTCTCTAAAATAAAATATTTCTCTTGGCCCCTCGCAAAAAAACACCGCCCTCTCTGTAAAAAATGGACGGTTTCTTATACAATTTTGGACAATTACCTTAGATTTAGCTGCATGCAATTACAATAATTTATGATATAGAACAACTTACCAAAAAGTTTTTCCTTTATCAGAAAAAAAAACATGAAACTCTCCACTTGCTCTGGGTAATGCTTTTCTCTTCTCTCTGCTTCTTTTAATGAGAGTTTCTCTCCATTGTACAACAGGAGGAAATCCCCTTTGTTGAATTGCTTTGCTGTGAAAACACCCTTGCCTACAAACATATATTTAGTTCTAATAAGCTAAGATAAGATAAGAGTGTTTTTTGTAGTGAAATAATTATATTTATATTTTTATGTAATTATTTAAACCGTCAATTGAATCAAGCCATAGTTGATTTGTTTGATGAAAATAACATTGTGTTCTTATTAATTTGTTTAATATGTAATATATAATACACAATATTAATACCTACCAATATATTCATTGACAAATTGTTCCCTGAAGCCTGGTTGGTCTTGTTTTTTTTTAATCCATTGAATAAATGGAGTCCTGCCTGATGTTCTCTTAAAAAAAAAGATTACCAATTGAAATTAGTTTTACTTGTATAGTCATTAGCATACATGTATGTGAAGTATTAACCACTATAACTCATATAAATTATGTTCAGTCAAATAGTCAATAAATATTGCACCATTCAAATATTCACTTCAAAAATGTAGAATCAATCACTTTTGAATTATTAAGCTGAGAGCCTTAATTTACACATTATTTTAATAATTTTATTTTCTGTTTATTTATTGTACTCACTGATGAGCATCTTGTTTTTTTCTCCATTTTTCTTGGCAACCTGAAATGTTGTAATTGTTTACGTATATTATATCATACGTATTTTACGTATTTTAAGTCATTTCATAGTACTGTAGCTTATATTTGTGTTATGGAAACTAGCGAGTAAACTAGTATCAACTATAGTATTGGTTACTCCGACGAAAGGTCAAGGCTCGAACGTCAGTTAAGTTAAGTACTCTTTTTTACGGTGTTTCAAATTTCAATTTATTTCTATATTTGTATTAATTAATATTTGAGTCATCAGGATTCTTGTTTGTTTGTCACTTTTATGGAAGGAAACAAAAAGGAAAAAGGAAAATGAAAGAAGAAAGGAAAAATATATTTTAACTGGAATGTCTTGTGTTTTCACTCATCAAAAGGTAAATTATATAAGAAACCATTGATTGACCAAGCTTGTTCGGTCCAATATCTCCCTATCCGGACTTCACGCTTGGTCAATAGCCCCAGTTTATTTTATTTTTGTATTTCGAATTTTTGCTTTTTGAATACATATTCTATATACTCTATATTTCATTTGACAGAAACAATAATTATACACAAGAAAATAAAAATATTTTAAGGTATACGCTCTAGCCCAGCTGCCTGAGATTGTAATGACTGATAGCTATATATCAATGTAAATTGAAGTAGTTTTTACCACCTATTATTCAGGTTGATGTTTTTTTCTGTTTTTTAGTCTAACGTTTTAAAATTCCAAGCCACCGCTAAACCCCCAACTTACTTCCCTCCTCGCCCCCTCCCCCCATAGAAGACAATGTGTTATTTTAAGAATAAACGCATTTTAGTTTCTAAAATTTTAAAGAGCCCCTATATTTGTATATTTTTTTAATTTCTTCATTCAGCCTTGCCTCAACCTCCCCTCAAAATGAATGCTTCATAACGAAAATATCGTGCAAAGACAAAAATTGTACATTATTATCCTTTATAATAACATACATGGAAATTTTATCGATTCTGATTGGCTAAGAGCAGTGCAGTTAAAACGTAACACCAGTGCAAAAAGTGTAACAGAGTGCAGTTACAAAACAAAAAACAAAACAAAAATAAGTATTTATACGAGTTCTCGTAATTTTTCGATTTTTGTTGTTTTTCTCGTAATAACTCGCCGAAGACGGCTTTGCAATTTCAGATTTTTTTAAACACACTTGTGCAAATTAATCCGAAATTGAACTCGAAAAACGTAATGCGTAATGCGTTAAAATCAATTACTGAACGAAAATATTACCTAACCCCTCAAAAATAAAATGGTCCATCCCTAATATATCTAAGGATAACTCCATTCTTAAAGCGTACGCTGATTGGTTAATTGCTGTTGGCGCGTTGAAGGCGCGTGCGAGCTATTTTAGCTAATCGACTCACTTGGGTTCTGGGACTAGACTATCAGTGCGGACAGTGCTTTTGGAAGCGTATGTTAGTTAAGATGGACCTAAATTTCATGCCGTTCTTTGTACTACAACCTCTGAGAGAGCTTTCATCATGTGAAAACGTTCTAGAACTCCTATCGTGATTTGAGAAGAATTTTGCGAAATACAAAGATGGGTTCTTGAATTCATTCACCACTGCAAAAAGCCGCGAAGGTAAATGTAGTTTTAGTTTAGAAAGTAGGTTGAATTGACAGCAATATATGCAGATAGAAAGCAGATTAAATTGACAGCATTTAGCTTGAAGAATATTGAGATATGGAAGTCCTATAAATAGAAGTGTAGTCGCACGTGGGCTCGTCGGTTTGGAAACGATTATCGGTCAAAATGATCATATTGGATCTTGAACTTATAGATATAAAACAACAGTACTAGAATATCAACAAGTTTATAAACTGAGACAGCAAAAATGATCTTTATTGAGAATAAAATGAATTTTGGTTCAGTCCAACGGGGAAAACTACGACGGAAAAGCTCAACGGTTAAATTTGATTTCCAAGGAGCACTGCCATTAAAATCATACCAACGGAAATTACATGTATTTTAACGCTAAACTGGAGAGCATTTAAACGTTTCATGGCAGTGAATTTCGAATTCCAAATGTTCTATATTTGGGTTGCCTGATGAAAATTATCGTGTCAGCGGTTTGCTTAGCAACGGTTTTGTTTTACCGGCTTTTTTTCTAAATGTTTTGAAAATGGATTTTTCAAGATTTGTACGTTCTCAAACGATTTTGTACTTGTATGAAATGTCAAACAGGAAACCCATAATTATATCTTGAAAGACTAACGTTAAATATGAAAACAAACATAGAGCTAGATAATTATTTCATAGCATTGAATTTATTTTTCACCGAGAGTATGCGATTACGCGAGTACGATCTGGTTATAAACTATAATGGATTTGAGTAGTAAGCTTCATTTATGGCATTCGTAATTCAATTCAGTGTCCTGTACTTCTAGAATTAGCACTACTGCAACTACTAAAATACATATAAAACTAAAAGACAACCTGGAACTTGTTTTATAACTACCTCAGCTGTCAACGGCTTGATTGCTCGATTTCTCCGAGTCCACCTGTGTTGATCTCTGGTAATTGAAAAGAAAACCTATTTAAGTTCACATTTAATCCCATAAAATTACATATTTAAATTCACTTATTATCACAGAAAAAATTAGTTTAGATCACAAAGTGACAAAAGCACAGCTTCCTCTTGTTGGCTAGCTCAATGAACGACAGTGAGAATGGCAAAGGATCTAAAAATGTTAATAACAACATTGATTAATTTCTTCTTCTCTTGGCTTGTATTGTAGAAGATGAGCAACAAAAAACTTACATGGGTGTATGATCAAAAGACGAAGACACCCCTCGATCGTGACTCAATCACACAGCTGAAAAACTGTCGTCTTGAAAACAGAATCCAGTGATCTGAAATTCGACGTGAAAGATGCAAAAGTGATAAATGTGGTTGTGTTAGGAACTAGATCTGGTCATTTCTTCAATTGGGCAACGAAATTAGAGAAAACTTACATGATCAAAGTCAAAGCTACCATCAACTGGTAGAAGCCTCAAATACCAATGAGTATTTGCCTGGAAATCACGATCTAGTAATCTAAAGCTGGAAAAGAATAATCAAAACTTGTCAAATATGGTTCTACTTGGTATGATGACTTATTTCTATACGTTTTCTTCAATACCTTATTGAGCAAGTGAGTGGAGATTCTTCTATGACTACCCTCGGCCTCTGCACGACAGCTACGATGTGCTTCACTCATCTCGATTCCTCCTTTTTGGAGCATTAGATGGTAGCAAGTGATTGGTTGAGAAGGATATTTTTTCGCGGGAGTTCTAAACATTTCGCGCGCAAATCCAATATGTGAATGCTGATTGGATGAAAAAAGAATTAACATTTCGCGCGCAAAGCCGTATTATGGTGATTGGATGAAAAAAGAATGAACATTTCGCGCGCAAAGCCGTATTATGGTGATTGGGTGAAAAAATAATGAACATTTCGCGCGCAAAGCCATATTATGGTGATTGGGTGAAAAAGGAATGAACATTTTGCGCGCAGATCCAATATGCGTTAAGGCCCATTTACACGGTACAACTTTTCCCTACAACTGTCGCACGCAACTCAATGACGCCACCCTTACGACACGAATTGCTCCGTGTAAATTAACCTTACAACTCGGTACAACTTGCTTACGACTGTCGCATACAACACGAAAATAGTTGTAGCCTTTTAAAACATGTTTTAAAACCGTACGACAATCTTGGGAAAATTATACCAAATTTGGCGATTTTTGCACAAAACAAAAAACGAGTGGGGAGGGCAGCGGAGTTTTTTTTTTCCAACATGGCCGACGTAAACAACCCCGAACAAGAAACGAAGCGCCATGCGAAAAATGTCAAGAAAGAAGTGAAAACCTTCACTTTGAAAGAAACCGAGAAGTTGATAAGCTTGTGGGGAAATGAAGAGGTGCTTTATAATTGCCGCCACAAGGATTATTTCAACAGAGATGCGAGAGAATTGCACACGATTTTATGGTGTCGTAAGCTAAAAGTTGTGCGCGTGTAAATAACCGCTGAAACATGTCCTAAGTCAGTTGCGTGCGACAGTTGTAGGGAAAAGTTGTACCGTGTAAATGGGCCTTAACAATGCAATTGAATGACCATCTATGTGATACAAATGTTAATGAATGAAATATTTGCTTAAATGATTGTACATCGCGACATATGCTCCCTGACTACTACATGTCATGTATCTTGAACATGGTTACATACAGTATCGCAGTTGCTGTAAATGATATGGATGATCACGCAAATGAAAGTATGTTTTGCATCAATGAATGACTAAAGATGCAAATGATTGCCCTTTCGTGCAATTGAATGCCTCGGAATATGTAAACATCGTTAATGAGTCTTCGTTTCGCGAAAATGAATGCACATTAACGAAAATGAATGTATCTTCGCGTTGTTGATTAAACATTTGGCGCTAATGTTAGTATATTTTCCGGTAATGAATAGCAAAAGGTGTACTTACTTGATAACCCATGTATTTTCAAATATACATATAATAGTAGCACAGTATTCATCTTATTATCAGCCTTCCTCAATTATTTTAGTCTTGTTTGTAAATAATGTTGCTATTGTATACTGTCTATTATACCAGATCTCACACTGTATAGTTATTCTGTAATATATTTTTTGTATGTATTCTTACTTTGTTCCTCATTTAGTTTTTTCATTATATATTTTTTTAACATTAGTTAAGCTTCTTGTTGGCTTTGGTAATCGATTGGTAAAATGGTTAAATAAACGCACTTTCAAGCAATCGACAAAATCAAAACAATCACTTAATTTTCGGCGATTTTCGCGTACTTCTCCTAACTCGTTGAACTGAATTCTTCTAGCGGTCAGGCCAAACAGTGCTTTCGTAAAACATTTGTTCTCGAAGTAGATAAGAACAAACCGTCTTTGAGAGTTTGAAGTTCGCGCGATGTTCGAACAAATATTGACCACCGTTCTCGCTCGCTTTTCTTGATAACTCCAGGATTAAAATGCAGTGAAATACCTTCCTAGATATTAGAAACATTACTGCAACCTTGAACAACGCACCTACTGGAAGGCATTATACTGTATTTTTATTCAATCGTTAATTAAAACTCTCTCAAACGAAGATTTTGACAGTTGTTTTGACGCATAAATAGTAGCTAAAGTACCTACGAGATTTTGTGTGTTGTAAATGTAATTCAATGGTTAAAATGTATTAAATATCTAAATAGAATGAATCTAATCTTCTTTTTTTTAATTGATTCGTGCCAAATATTTTTTCAATCTAATCTAGAAGTGTTAAAATTATCTAAAAATTTAAGTTGAAATGTTTTCATAATAGCGAAGCGCACAGTTACTATAAATAGACCAAAACTCAGACAAACAAACCAAAATTGAATCTCAAGGGATTCGTAAAGATCTGATTTCTTTTGTTGTAAATGCAAGAATGCTAAGAATAAATTAAAAAACTCAGACAAACATGAACACTGACGTCATCTGCGCGCTTCGCTATT
>JAUELJ010284245.1:0-11109 GCA_031471255.1 Dryodora glandiformis
TTTTCTTTCTTTCTTTCTTTCTTTCTTTCTTTCTTGATCAAATTGCCTTTTCTACCGCATTACAGTGTAAGGATACCTTTAATAAGCTGTGATTGCTTTGCATCAAGATTTAAGACAAGCAGGTGATGAGCCCACTGTCTGCGGTGGCCGAGTGATTTAGGTGTTTGCCACTAGAACCGAGGGTCGGCGGTTCGATCCTCAGAAAGCACAACAGGTTTTTCTGCACAAAAAGGTTCCAAATGTTTCCTGATGGTCACCAAAGCGCGTCGCCAGGGCTCTATTGGGTAGTAGCGCCCCTTAGAACACATATCCTTCTCAAATGGGGCGATACATAGGTGGTCCCGTGTCTACGTTAGGCACGTTAAAGAGTCCAGAGCAGTTTCAAAATCGAAAAGAGTAAGCCAATTCTGGCCGCTGTTCTAGCAAAATTAATTCTACCCATACAGACCATCCAAATTTCAAAATCGTTAAAGATAAAATCGAATGTTGGTGTCATAGATGGATATCATATTCTTCGCACTTTAAAATAAATATAGGACACGAGATTGTTTTCCCCCTAAAAATGTGTCAATTTACAGCAGTCTGCTTTAGCTGAGCTGACCAACAATCTCGAATGTGTCGATCGTTACAGTGGACAAAGACAAAGTGTTAGCACCCAGTGGGTAAACAACCGCCTAGCTCGTTGATTTCAGAAAGGCAGTGTATAAAGTAGGGTGAAACACATTCACAAAAGGGCCCCTCGCGTAATTTATGACAAGACAAAACTAGAAAATATTTAGTCCAAAGTTGATGAATTCGATCGTTCGTTACGAACGATCGAATTCATCAATTTTTACTGACCGAAAAAATGACCAATTTTATCCCAGAAGTAAAAATGTTTACTTCAGACTCGTATGAAAATATAAATTCCCATCAAAATGAGAACAGCCGTTAGAACCAGTAACTAGTACTAGTAGTAATGGTAGTAGCAATGACTGTTTACTGTGGTGACCAACACGATTTGTTTTATCACTCTCTCCCATTCAGTCACTTAAAGTGAAAGAAGACTTGAGAAACGAGGCTACAATGAGGATGATATTTTGTTTTGTTAAATTGACACAAACATGATGAATCTTTAATCAAAGAAATTGAAATAATAAAAACAAAGCAAAATACCCACATTGTCTTGAGATAGATCATCACCATCATCATCATTGCGATCGAGCAGCCTGTTGGGCGTGTGCCCTTCGGCCTAAAATCATGGCGAAGAATGTGTTAGTGTTGGTTAGTTGCTCTTTGTCTCCATAGAGGGTGTTTGGTGTTTGCAATGTCGGGTCTTGTTGGTAGGTATTGTGTACGGAGGTCTTGGAGGGGTGTGCACTCAAAAAGGATGTGGTCTGTTGTTTCGGATGTGTGTCCACATAGCTGACAGATTGGCTGTATCTGCGGCTTAATGCGATGGAGATGTGCGTTGAGGGGAATGTGTTGTGTTCGTAGCCTAAATATGGTGGTCTGGTATCGTCGTGACAGGGAGTTTAAAGGGTCCGTGTGGTCAGGTTTTAGATAGATAAATTCAAACAACATGCCATCAAAAGAAATATACATAAGATTTCATTAAACATCAAATTGTCAATCAATACATTCAAATTATAGGAGGAGAGTAACGTAGTGAGACTAAATGTCGTTACTAGGCTTTGAACACACAACAACAACCTCTCAAACCAAGGGCAGGTGACCTAACAACTTTACAGTACAGGGCAGCCGGTTCGGTTCAGTTCGGCTCGGTTCGCCCTCTTAAATAGCGCTGAAATCATTGCTCCAAAACATTACTAGTTTTTCCCCGTTGTAACGTCATTCACGCAGTCCTTTCATTGTTAACTATTCCTCTCAATTGTTTATTTAGGCGTTACCAACACCCCTTCATAACAACAACAACAACAAGCACCATCAACAAATCCACGCCTCATTGCACACAGACGGCGCTGATCAAAAGTCGTCATGTCTTTGCTGGATGGGAGCATTGCAGGCCCGAATAGATAATAACCATAACCACGTCTCTCCTCCAGAAAAAAAGTAAAACAAAATCCGTGTTGTCGTTAGGACACAGGTCGCACGCACAATCATGCGCACTGTTGCAATACCAATCAACAACATTTGAAAAAAAAATCAAAATGTGTAAGTTGTGGCGGACAAGCGACCGTCCCCCGGATCGGGCTGGACGCACGGAGAGATCGGACCGGATGCTGATACAGTAATGTAGTTTTATATAAACAAAGTCAATTAGTAAAACGTTTTCATGCCGAATACATTCGATTAAAACACAACCACTTCAAAGTGAAAAAAATCAAAAATGAAAAAAATGTTACCAAAAAAATTAAGCCAAAAAACAAAAAACGTAAAAAATCAAAATGTATACTAAGTGAAAAAAAATTTGAAAGGCAAAAAAAAAAGGAAAAAATGTAAGTAAAAAATCGAAAAAGGAAAGCCAAAAAAACAAGTAAAAAACTTAAAGTAAAAAGTCGAAAATTGCAAGTCAAAAAATTAAAAAATTGAAATAAAAAATCTAAATGTGTAAGTGAAAAAAATCAAAAGTAAAAAATGTAAGTAAAAAAATCCAAAAAGGAAATCCAAAAAACAACTAAAAAAATGAAAAAAATTAAAGTAAAAAAATCGAAAGCGAATAAAAACGTGAGTGCAAAAATTGAAAGTAAAAAATATGTAAATAAAAAAAATCGATAAAGTAAAGCCAAAAAACAAGTCTAAAAATGAAAAAAAGCTAAAAAATTAATGTAAAAAATCAAAAATTGAAAGCAAAAAAAAATCGAAAGTAAAAAATATGTAAGTAAAAAAATCGAAAAAGAAAAGCCAAAAGAACAAGTCAAAAAAAGAAAAAAAAGCTTAAAAATCAAAATTAAAAAGCCAAAAAGTAAAAATTCGAAAATTTTACAAAAAAGTCAAAAATTTAAAGTCAGGAGTCAAATTGTAATGACTCAAAATTCGACAAATAAAAGTGAAAATCGAAAATTTAAAAATTTAAGGTAAAAAAAGTCAAAAATCCTAGTCATACGAAACAACAACAACAAACAAGTGTGATAAAATCCATGTCAAATTAAATATGACATTTATGACAGGTCCTCCTAGGCCCTCACCTTCTCATATTTGTTTGTTTTCACTTGCAATTACAATATTATGTGATGATAAGGAGGCACAGCACATCCCGCAAACATATCCCATTCTAGGTAGCTTTCCAAAAAATTAAATGTTTTTACTAAATACAGAAATTTGCACAACAAAATGACCAAAGGGATTTTTTTTGTCCACTTTACTTTTTTTCTTTTCTTTTTTAGGGTTTTTTGTTAAGGATTTATGAAAAAATAACAATGGTAACAATAACAATCAAAGAATATCATACATCAAATCATATCCCAAAAAAAGCTTTCTATCTTTCGGAAATTGTTTTTGTTAAAAAAAATATATATCGATGCACTTCATTCATTAAGTCTGATAGATGGAAACTGGGACACAGGAGGAAGAAAGCCAGAAGAGGAATGAATTGTCTGTTGAAATCAAAACACTCAGCTCTTCATAATAATAAAAAAACAAAAACCTGAGATAATGATGATATGATCCATTCTCACTATGGTTTCACTTTCACCCAGCGCAATTCATCAAGTAATGCCCTAAGTTATCCCCCCTGAACCCCTCTCACTCCCCTCGGCCCTGTTTCCTCTATAGAAATAAAAATGAAGTTCACATACATAGCACAGCATATTCATCAAGCTCAAATAAGCTTTTTATCATTACAAACAAGCTCTTTATCATTACTTAACCGGGACAAGTTTGATTTAAGTTTTTCTGGGGCTGACATTGACAGAAAATTATAGTTTTGGTTTTTTTATCACATCGTCTTTCAATCTCAATCAATCAAACTAGGTAGATAGACCTCTATAGACATTCAAAGACAAAAACACTTCTGGTGTTCTTAGTCCTGACTCATTCATATCCATCTTTTCCTCTCCTTTTATCATAATTCAAACCATCCCTCATGGGGTTCACTTTGAACGTTGAGTGGTAACATTATGGGGAAGTTATAAACTGCAAGAATCCATATGTAAGTCAAAAGAAGGAAGTCTATACTGATATGTACAGAAAGCCAAGGTGGTGTGACTGTATTGTGACAGTTGCTTGTAAAATATTGCTGCTGTTTTTTTTAAATATATATTATATATCACAATATATGTTTTTAAAAGAAGCATTGATAACAGATTTTTACTGTGACCTAACCATTGTTAAAATAAAAAAAGTTCATAGTTAAGTTCCTAAATTGTGTATTCTTGAACTACAAAAAAAAAAGCTGAATCTCGATATCAACAGGCCTTACCAAAATGGAAAAATATACAATACAATATACAATAATATAATACATAATATATGTATGCAGTAATAAGGCAGACAGGGGGGAAAAGCTGTGTAAATTAAAAAAAGATCATCACATCATCGTCATCAATTTCAACAAGACCGGTATGGAAATACTTCACAATCAATGGCACATTCGCCTCGGGAATCGGGTGGGAAAAAATAATAGAAACTAAAACATTTATAATAATTGTATAGTAACAGCAATAATAACCCAGTGTTTGTTTACAAACACAGTAACAACAGCAACAACAGAAAATAACAATGTGGTCATCATGAACTTGAAAAAACTTAGAATGACAACCAAGTAAACGAAATGATAGACTACTAAACTTCTACATATAATGTATGGTTAGATTATCATCACAAAAGTGGCAAACTCACTAGTGACAATTCATTATTATATATATGTTTATTCTAAGTCTTCCAATTCAACTGACCAGAAATGTAAAATGTAACGTCTGATGAGATACCCTGAAGCAATGCATTAATATCAGCCTGATCCCCTTCTTCTAACAATACAATCCGTCTAAGAACTTACTAAAAATACACTCCAGTAGATAGAACCAAACAAAAACCTTACACACAACTAACTGGTTTTGTTCAAACAAACTAGATTTGAAATTCAATCAAGTTTCCGAGAAGAAAAGGCAGCAAGCAAACTAAAATGAGCTCAAATCTTTTATGGTCTACTCTATCTGGAATCACAAATTCTCCTTTAGGATGTTGTTAATATTCTAAGTTTCATAATGAGTGCCTAGTCAAAGCAAAATGAAAAAAAATCATTGAAACGTTCCCTTACTAACTCAACACACCGAGCAACACTTATTGCACTAAATTATTTCAACTGAGGAAAAGGAAAAACAACAAACTAAGCACAGCAAGCCTCTGTTACAAATTCTAACATGTCAGCACCAACAATAGCTAATTTTTATAACCGGTTAATGATTCATCAATGTCCACCAACCTAACGCTCCCATCAGAATCGAGCTATACTTATTGTAGGCAATGACAACATTCATTATCACCGTGAATTTTCTGAAAGAGAAGACATTGCCACAATATTGGTAATACAGTATTGAGAAAGAGTAAGATGGTAGGTTTGGTTTTTAAAAGAGAGAACCCAACAATTATCAGACAATCATTGACACACACAAAGGTAATAATACTAGTTATCACAATCAACCTGTTTATCAATATCATGTTCTTTATAAGTAACTGAAATGTTTGTTATTTTAAGAGACAAAAAAAAAACTTCCCTCAGCAATAAAAAAGCATAGATACAGCTAGCTACAAAAACCCTGCAATTATCTTCACCATTGGGATACTTTACTGAATTATAAAATGAAAATGTTCCCAATTAAAAGAGGTGATCAGTTCAGTCACTGGGCAAAGGGAGGCAAGAATAATAAAATTAAAACGTATAAAATCGCATTAAATGTCAAATAACTACCAAATAACCAACAGACAACTTTCATTTCTAGCATATTAATCTAATCTAAATAACTTGTTTAGTAAAGACTGGACTATTGTAACCCATTATTACTTGACTGATATAGTCACATTGTGCACAACAACCTAAAAAAAAAAAAAAAACGAGCAGACAGCTGAGTGGCGTGTTCACACATTTGTAAGCAATCAAAAGAGAAGCATCGGTGGCATCCTTACCCACTCCTAATCTAAGTGAGACTGGTCATGGTACAGTCTATTTCAGCCTATTATGCACCATTCCAATTTCTATTTCCACGAATAATAAGATTTCATTTCAAATTGACATTTGCATGACAATGACAAGCACCCATTGAGCAAAAAAAAAAAAAAGTGGAAAAGCCTGACCTTTGTTAGGGTTAGAAGATTTAAACAATCCTGACAATAACTTGTCACATAAGACTACAAACACTAAAAAATATTGCATAGAAGATAACTGATTCTTCAAAACACTTGTGGCACTGAATAAAGAAACAACTACAACCCTCCCCTGCAATGCTATTCAATGTGACAAGGACACCATGGTTTTGGTTTGCAGGTCACTGTCACTGTCAACTAGGAAAGAAAGAAAGATGTGGCATAACAATGGAGGCCAACACACAGGTGGGTTATATCCAGTAGTATTTCTCTTGTACATAGTCGTCAATGGAAAAGAAATTAGATAAGTTAACCATCCACCCACCATCCTTTGACGATACAAGTACAAGGAGTTTTCAAACTCTCGTGTCTTGTGGGAAGAAGCAAAAGAGTTCATCTATTATCTTAACCAACGGTAATGAAAACAGACAAAACCAACTTCATCCTCTTCAAACATGATCTGAACCCATTGACACAGCATAAAGAGGTCATACATGGCTGGGAAAAAAGTAAAATCATGGATAGAATGAAAAAGTCAACAGATTAAGACCACACCAGAGGTGCCCAGACACAACTTGCCACAGCTGAGTCTGCAAGTTGAGTGACAAAAAAAAATGGTCACAAAATTGTAGGCTAAATTGATTTTCTCACCATTAAAAAACAAAAACATTTTTCTTAGCATAACAAAGGCTCCTTACTCCAGTTATTTACAGGTACAAAGTTTGATAACTTTTAAAATACAAAGATAAACTAGGAAAACAGGAAAATTCTTGCGGAATTACTCTTGAATTCGAATCCTCTTTTCCTTGAAAACAAAATCTTTTTAAAAAATGAATCAATAAAATTCTAAAAAACAGAAAGAAAGGTAACAGGAAACTGAACGCCCTCCTAGGCACTGAAATAAAGCAAACTCATCCATAATACATGAACAGCATTCCGTAATGTCAAACCAAAGCATCGGTCAACAATTGGAACTAATTTCTTTCCCCAACATTTTTGGGGAAAAGAAGCCCAATACAGTTGTGACCGTCTAAAACGCCCGTTTCACCCCAATGCCTACTTCACTCATGAAGTGGAATCATTTATTCTTCATTCCACATCATTACAAAAGTTTACACAAATACCCGTCTTGCCTAATAATGCCTAATCCCTGGCAATTAGGCGGTCACTACTGCATCATTATTTCAAAAAGTAATGAAAAGTGTCCACAAAGTGAGCAAGACAAAAAACAGCTCATAAAGTAATCAAGCAAAATTATTCAACAAAATTCATACTTTTATGAGTCAACAAATTTCTTCTATTAATCAAACATTTTGCTTCACACTCAAAATATCTATGCTGAGACCAAAAGGGTCAAATGCTGAATATATCAAGATATTATAAATCTGGCTAACCCATCAGAGGGCACTGTTTCTAATTGAATCGCATATGATATTCTTTTAACTATCTTCCAAACTTGAATGTATATATATATATAGTCAAACTCTACGACAGGAGAGGCTTAATAGAAAATAGAGGGTCTGGTGGAAGACAGCTAATACTTCCAATATTACTGTGGTCTCCATGCGACATCTTTTGATTTGATTGGATGAGAAGGAAAGAAGATAGCCATACTCTGACTGACTCAAATGTCCATTTCAAACTGGGGATGCTCATCGTGTCCGATCTTGGACTCTGGAAATAAAATCAAATGTACAGGATAAGAGTATACTTTCAAACGCAGAGCATGTTTCCACGTAAATGATAACATTACACCGTCAATACTTTCAAAATACAATATTTACCATCTAGTTTTAATATTATTAGCCTAATTTATTTGTACCACTTCATCATAATACCTTCTTATAAGTTTTTGATGATCAAATTGCCCGTAAATTACCATTTCCAAATTGTTTGAACTTTTCAGCAACACAAAGTTGATGAAAAACTATTTCAATTACAAACCAACGGTATCAATAATAAAGTTTAAGCAATGAGTAATAAACCTCAAATATTTATATTTGCATGAAAAACTACTGCCCAAAATTTTAATTAAAGCCTTTTGTTTACAAAATTAACAAAAGACTCTTCCTGGTTCAGGAATTTTCTGAACATAGTCCTATAAAAGATCACCATTGCCATCATACAGCAGTCTCTTTCGTCCAGCCAACACCATCTAGTCTAGTCTAACTAATCTAGATGAGATCTTCCACTTTCTACTTCTACTGTACATAATTTGTGTTTGGTTGTGCCTTCAATTAATTAAGATCTAGCTACAAACACTTAGATGAGAGCAAACAAAAAGTGGTAGCAGTCGAAAATGTTAACATTTACAGGTCTGATGAAAAATTATTAACCACTCACTCCAGCATTTAAATTGAAACATTTTGAATTTTGAGTGAATAAAACTCTATGTTCTCCATAATTGACCAACCACAACAGCAATATACTTGGTGTTCATTTCAATTAGTTGAAATAAAGGCAAGAACAAATTAACACGAATCAATCAACTTTTATACACAATCTATTAAACTACACTCCAGTCTGGATGGACATCCAACTCCACTGTTTGTTCAAACTGCCAGTTTGAGTTGCTCATTATCACATTAGAGTGCATGCAAAAGCTGACAAATTGTCTTGTAGGACAAGTAATGGCATTGTACCTGTAAGTGTACTCTTCAAACTATGCATTCCTTTTTCGTTCATCCCATTGAGATAAAGAAATACGGAGTGGAGAATACAAAGATATAATGGACACAGAAGAACAGAATAGCACTCACCTTCCTCCATCTTCTCTCCATCACCATTTTCTTTGGAGTCCCCTGCCGCCTTTCCGTCAAAATCTGTGATACCTGGTATTCTAGCCATGTTGGCTGGTGGCGATTTTGCTAGAGGTGAGCTCCTCAGCTGCATCAGTCTAGACCTGTCATACACAATGCGAGTTCCTGTCAAGGAGAAGAAAATAAGAATGACATCACATTGGATTAAAAAAAGCAGGCGCTGCAATTATCAGCAATGGCTCTGTGCCTGTACTACACATGAGCTGTCGCCATTCATATTCAATTCACATCGTGTGCGATCCAAAATTTCACCACATAGAAAGTCACTGGTTGGTACCCAAAAAAAAAATCTTCCTGAACCCTGACAGTAAAACTAAAATAGCAGTTACCAACACTTCACATTTGCTAACTAGAGCAGCAGTATTAGAGTTAGAGTTAGAGTAGAAGCTGAAACGATACACACAAGTGTATTGCACAGTCACAGTATCTAGGTACACTGTTACACTACAGACTACAACAGCAAAAAGTATCACTTTTACTCAATTTTGATACTTAGTAGTACTCTAGTAGAACATTCAGATCTACTTCTATTTACAATTTTTAGATCTACTGTGTTAGGTCTAGTTTAGTTTAGTGCTAGCAACTCTACTATAATACTATAATTATATAAGTACTCAATTGTCAATACAGTCTCTACTCTACAGTCAAGTCTATCTTCTTAACCTTAGTCGTCAACTTAGTCTCAGGTAATTATTTTTAATATATGTGTAAGTTGTAGTAAGTAAGTCTAGAACTAGAAATAGAAAGAAGTATAGTATATATAGCCTAGTTAGTTAAGTTAGTACTTGTTTGTTGTACAGCAACTCTAGTAGTAGTACTAATAATACTTAAGTTATGTACTAAGTAGTATTAATAATAAAGAGTTGGGGGAGTAATTAACACCAGTAGCAGTCAGTCATCCTAATTCATTGTCATAGTGGCAGTGGAGTGGCGAGTGAGTGTGGTGTGTAGTGTCAGTGTCAGTGTAGTCAGTGTAGTCCCTGACTACTGGGGTGGTAGGTACTGGTACCTGACGATGTCTGAGTCTGAGTCTGACTCTGGTCTGGGGTGGTACCTGACTGGAGTGGTAAGTGCCAAAAGTGCAGACATGCCACAAAAGACCATTTAATTTTTTCCTATACCATATTTATTTCACCCTTTAAAATCTAAAATTCAACATTCAATCTTAGTAAAAACTACGACACTGCCTAATTAACCACAAAAGCAAAAGTAGAACAGTCACATGGTGTTTATCAACACTTTTTCCGCCATGTTTGTTTTTATACAAAACAAAAACCCCACGAGTTTACCTCAAAATAACTACGAATTAACGATTTATGCATTAAAAATATTGCTTCTTTAATATGGTGCAATTGCAAAGGTATTTATTTCGACTTCTAAACCAACTTGCCTCCTGGCGTTGTGGAGAAGTAAGTTCCACCAGGCGTTGTACTGTAATTGGTTGGCAGCTGCGACACATCGTTGAGGATAACACGTCTAACTGCAGGGATTTCTTTCCCATGTTGCGGTGACTGCTTGTCTTCTCCTGACATCACGGAAGCAGATAGATAATGAAATATTATATTTCAAAATTTCTGGACTGGACAATTTATTTATTTTTCTTTACTTTAGTCAACCACCAGCCTGGTTTGTGTGGACCACTCTTCGTCTCGCTCAATCTCAGTCAGCACTGTCCGCACAACAACCTCTCAACTCAACTCGCAGGGAGCAGCAAAACAAAAACAATGATTGTCTAGAGTAACTACTAGCCACCAGCAACGCGAGCGAAATTTATGTGGTTATTGCAAAAACGTCATCTCTGGTTGTGGTATTGAAAACTTATTTTTACCACGTGTACCTTACCTAGCAATTTCACCTCAACATAATAGTAATAGTGTTAATTAAAAGAGAAACGGTGAAATATCACCAAGCGAGGCAAACCACTATTTTTGGCCCAAGATAATGGAAAATGTAATCTCAAACCAAAGTACCTAGTCACACCACACATTATTACGGTAACTCAATGGTCACACCACACATTATTACGGTAACTCAATGGTCACACCACACA
>JAUELJ010285349.1:0-14310 GCA_031471255.1 Dryodora glandiformis
CTTGCTGAGAGGGGGAAACTTTGATGCGCAGTTTATCCAGATTGATCCATTCTATATATATATATATTTATTTACACTACGCAAACGCATGCATGATTTCAATTTTAATAGAGAAACAAGTGTGTGTTTTGTCATCTGAATACGTTGTTATAATGAGAGGCAATTATGAATTGAACATATATATATAGTATATAATGGATGCACCCACAGAAAAATCTGAGAACACGCACAACCTTTGCCTCATGTCGATCAATTCTGTCATTCTTCATTATCGAGGTTCTCAACGCCCAGCATGCTACAACAACATGTTATCCAGGCGTATGATATGTCGATGTCGATGACATTCTTATTCCTTCAATCAACATCCATAACTGCTAGAGTAAGTACACGCAGGTAGGGACGTCGTGGCCTTGACGAGCTATGACCTTTAAAACATGTCAGGGAGATGATCGAATACCTTACAAACGATACAATAAAGTAGACGAGGAGAACAGTGACAGACAAGCTAGTATACCAAAATATGTACACATCACATCCCTCTTCAATATAGTATAGAATAGAATACAGCGACGAAACTCCGTTTTTGAAAGGTTTCCGAAGCATCGACATCATGTCTTTCTTGGACATGAAAAATGGCAGAAATGAATTGTCATCATTTCGTATACTGAACAAAGTCCTTTTTCAATGATTATTTTACACGTTGCAAAGCAAACAAAATATATGGACCGCATTTGCCCCCTGTGTAAACAAGTGTACACATGCTCCTTCACTATGAACTGTGAGTGTGGCCTTTGTTCATGGGTTGGATGGCATATGATTTCCACTTACCCTTTCTAGTTTCTGAAAGTATTCTCTGAGGAATCCGATTGGATTTTCCGGCCTCGACACGCAGAGCTGTACAATGCAGTCTTTGAGAATCTGTTGAATCCGGTGCCTCTGAACGTAGGCCTCGCACTCCTGAAGTGATTGTTCTTCCTCCATTGAGTCACTCGTGTTGCCGCTTCCTCCTCTATCTCCTGATCCCCCCTTGTCTGGTGAGGCCACGTTTCGGGCCATTCACATTCACATTCACAAGAAAGTCAGACTCGGAGATGATTTCTATACTACCTATATGACGAGAGTATGCGTCACTCTCTATTACTCTCTCTATCACTGAATTGATACATCAACAACACATTATTACACTTTATACTATATACTATAGATCACGTTTTGTCACACTTTCTTTGACACAAAATTGCCAAAATCCCACTCTGGAGACGAGGTCACTCACTGCACCCTATGATGACTGAATCCGATTGGTCTTGGGGCTCGAAATGGGGAAAACATGTGGCACAGGAGATATGGAGTTGTAGAGACAGACAATCTAGGTTGATCCGATCCGTCCGTTTCACAAATGTATCGCTAAAAAGAGCCAACTCTGAAAATCCTCCTGCAAAATGAGAATAACATAATAAAAGCAAAGCCAAAGCCAAAGGCCACACGTTTATTCAGCCAAAAAATACGAAAAGCTTCAAGTTGAAGGTGACGTGAGGGGAGGGGAGGAAGGTGGAGAGACAGAGAGGAATGGAAACCAGAAAAAGGACACAAACATCAAGTCAAGTTCTGCTTTTTCCCCCTGATGCCTCGTGGGGTGAGGTGAGCATAGAGTATACCTTCATCTCAGACTCAACAAGAAGTCAAAGACAAACCAACACTCGACAACCAAACCAGGCAACACACAAGGCCAAGGCAACACGATAATTTTTTTAAATAGAAATAGTACCTACTCGTCATAGGCTTTACCTTTTCAGCACCCTTCTCCTGGTCTTGGACCTGGTCTTGGTGAAAGAGAGGGGCGGCTTGGAATTGAGAACGGCCTTGAGCCTTGTCTTGAGTAAAGGGCCTTTGAGACGAGAAAAGAAGAGGCAGCTGGCCAAACAGAGCCCAACATACACATGCCCAATGCATAGAATATCTATGGCCCAATGCCATGCAGAGAACACGACCACTCACTCCCAGTACGCTGCCTCTGTCTGCCAAAGTACTCTTTGTATGCACTCTTTGTTCCTGCCTTTCCACAGTGCCTGTCACATCTATGTATGCACTACATGTACTTCAGATCTTGCGCTCTTCTTGTACTCTTAGACTTGTTTCTCTATGATTTTACTTTAGAAGAGCTCCTATGAAGTAAAGTTATGGAGAAACAATGAGAAGTACTAAAGGGACCATGACTTTAAAAGTTTAAAGTAGCGTGACTACACCTACGGAAGCACACACACTACACCTTCCGTAGGTGTAGTCACGCTAGTTTAAAGTACTGTCTTATCAATATACAACAAGAAGTATCAATAGTTTGTCTCCACTGTCTGCCTCCGCTGAAAAGGACGGAACGGAATGCAAATTTGCTTCATATAATTCTGAAAAGTGGCTCTGATTCGTTTCATTATTATTATTTATCTATTTTATAGAGTAATAACTCATCATGGAAAGTATATTTTCGTCATTTTCTATTTTTTTAAATTTATTGTCAGGCCGTCTGATTCTATCATATTCGAGCCTAAAGGCCGCAGTGCATTGCAAAAAAAAGTATGAACTCTTCCCCTTCATTACTAGACTCTCGGGCTTTAGGCTTTAATAGATTGACATCAAGTGGCGTGACAAGAAAATTTAAAAAATAGAAAATAACAAGTATATTTTTTTTCATAATACATTATTAATACATAAAATAGAAAAATAGTACTAAAAAAGCGAATCAGAGCCACTTTTTAGAATTTTATGAAGCACATGTGCACACCGTTCGGTCCGATTTTTAGCGGAGGCAGACAACGGAGGCAAGCATAGAAGGCGTGACTTGTACATGAATTGTCCTTGACCACGACTCACTGGCAGTCACAGCACAGCTGGCAGTACATTGCCTGAAACTGCTGTGCACTCTCTGTTCCATCCTGTCCATTGATATATAAATGTGCCTGTCACATCAATGCATGCACTGCATTTACTATCAGATGTGGTCTTTGACTTGTTTCTCTATTATTTTACTTTAAATGAGAGCTCTTTGAAGTAAAATCATAGAGAAACAATACTAAAAAAGAAACAATAGTATATATCTATGGGCACAGTGCACATATATGTGACATTTTAAAGTCCATCACAGTCCAAATGGAACGAATCCATCATAGCTATGGAATCCATGCATGATCCACGATGAGATATTCATTCTGTGTCCTCCGACCTTTCATTTGGCCAATGTCGAGGCCTATTTCATGCTTCCGGCCTTCGGCATTTCATGTCACACACTGCAAGCCCATTTGCATGGTGGAATTCAACAAATTTGCCGATTTCCGGAATATCGAAGATTCCTTGACCAAAAAGGACATTGAGAATCTGGAGTTGGGACCGGAACTGGCCCGAGACCGATTTCCTTCCGAGGACATTCAGTCTGAGCGCTATGTACAAGGAATTCTCGTCACCGATCAGGAGGTGTTCAACACTGTGGACACATCGATTCGACAGTCAACACATCAACTCCTCACTCGATTCCTCAACATCTCCACCGTCATCAGGGACTATGGCATCAAACATCATTCCAAGGCCGGAAGTCTGGAAGAGCTCTCACTGGATGTGTCCAAGGTACTACAGAATCATCGTGGCCATCTTATCTTCACTTGATTGATCATGGCCGGACCTGATTGATCCTGATGTGATGGCACAATGAATTTTTTAACCGTTCCGTTTTCATTTTCCCTTGAAGGACGTCCACGATGTCGTCGATTCATTCGCCGAATTCTTGACTCAACATCACCGACAGTTGGACAATGACGAATTGATGGCTTGCGTGCTGGCTTTGAGTTACTGGCCGGTCATGTGGTCGCATCCATCCATCAAAAGTGACGTGGCCATTCACGTGTCCCTGAGAAGCATCTTCTTGACATTGGAAACGGCCTCATACGACAGGTAGAGTATATTCTTTACCGAGTGTCATTGATACACTTGACCAAAGTCCTCTTTTCTGTGTCAAGGCTCTACTTGTTCGGCGCGGCTGATTGTGTAGACAACAAGGAACACTTTTTACATCTCCAATCTGCCCGGCTGAAAGTGGCCAAGGCCTGGTTCTATTGTATTTGTAAAGCCTCATTTCACGGTGAGCACAATTACATGCCGCGCGGTCTAAGACATTTGAGCGGAAGGTCGTTTCCGTTCGGATTCGTGAGCAAGGGGAGCGACAGACAAGGATCTCACGGTTTGTTCAAGGACATGAGTCCGAAAATGCTGATTGAGGTCTCACTGGTATTGACGTCCATGCGGAAATTGAAGGACACCTTTCACAAGTATTACGCTCTCTACAAGTTCTTTGAATTTGTCGACATGTACGATCTCAACGCCATCGCCGTCGTCTGCAGATGCTTCAACGCTCATCGACTGTACCTTCACCACGAGCACCCCATCACGTCAAGGCTGACGTCGAAAATTCTGAAGGTGATGAGAAACGATCCGGCCGCAATCACGGACACGAATTTGAGACACGTCAACCTGTACCTGCACGAAATCGGAATCAAAATTGACGACGAGACGAGAGCATCCATTTCCACCATTCAAAAGTCGTGTCCGGAGGAGCTCTCACTCTCATCGTTGATTGGCATTGCCACGCTCGGGATGGGAGAAGATGTTCATCCTGTTCCGGAACCGCTTTTAACGAAAATAAAACGTAAATTGAGTCCGGACATGTTCAGACTTGAAAGACTCAGCTCCAAAGATCTCCTCTCCCTCGTGGGACTGATTGAAGGTCGACATCTGGATCTTGACGAGAAGGAACGGTTGTGCATCATTTCAAACATCGGGGAGTACTCTCTCCTCATTCCTCGCCACAAATCGAGTCTCTATGATCGTCTGGAGCTTTTATTCCGGATCACGAACATGGGAGTGTATGATCAGGAGATCATGGAAACCACCCTCAAAGATCCGAGATTGCTCAAGCCCAAGAAACATGACGAAACTCTGTATGACGTGTGTCCGGAAATAGTGTATGGGGATGACACGAGAAGACATGAAAATCAACGAAGACTGTTTTGCTTGATCCACGGCCTTTGGACGATGAAGGCGGGTATCGAACCCGTGTCGTTTATCGACGACAAGGGTGTGAAAGCGTGCTACCGGTGGCTGGACACGCCGTTGCCAAGCGGCTCATTCTCCGGATCGAAAGATATGTATTATTTAAATAAATTTCCGATGTTGGGCCAACACATGAAGCGAGTCTTGTCAGACTACGTGGCCAAGCATCAGAGTTTGACGGAAAACAAAGTGTTTGTGCTCGAGACGTCGCTCTTGCCATATTTGGGCACTGTCGAATATCTCCTGATTCTGGATAAGAAGACCAACCTCTTTTTCCCGATTCCGGAACACATGATGACTATGGAGTTGCCCGAATTGAAGCTTCCGTTCAACGATGACTATGAGTGGCTCGTTTTTTCATTGATGGACAGCAAACGCCAATTTGCATTCTCAAAAAAGATCAACGTCGTCGGAAACAAAGCTCTTCCTTTTGTTGAGTTGGAAAAGGCTGGATTCAAGGTTGTTGGGTCGGTCGATACCACCATGTCGAAATATTTTTCGGGAACCGAAGAAGAAATGCTACACTATGTGACCACAAATGTCTTCCACTGCCTCGACAACTACTATTTAGCGAATCACTGACCTTTCTCTATTTTGTTATAATAAAAAATGGAGCATTCGTGTATTCATAGAGTAGTGCATGTCATTTCAAGTAGAAGAGTAGAAGTTAATAATAGTTATAATAGTATAATAGAGGGGCACGATATGATGTTCCCATCGGATTTCAATTTCAATGCAGGCAGCAAAACAAAAGAAAGAAATAGATGGCTAATGTGATACCATAGACCATTTTCATGAGGGTGGCCCTGTCGGCGGAAGATCCTTCTCCTTCCGGTTCCGGAACTGTCCCATCAATTCTGTCGTCGATCACTGGCCTCAGCACCATATTTATATCAGAGTCATTCAACTTGGAGAAATCCAGCAGTTTTCCTCCCACATTTTCAGAATCCGTTCTGTTCAAAACATCTTGATATGCCGCGATGACGGCGTCGCCCGGAGATCCGGATTGGAAACTCTTGACCTGTTTCTTGGACAATCTGAAATCTTTGTTTGAGGACAACTGATTGATCTTGAGCAGCGACAACGATTCGAGGGTGAAATTCGAAATGTGATCCGGAGAAAGGATCGTAAACTGTTCCGGTCTCAGATGTCTGAAAGTAGACGGCGAAATCTGCCGAACGTTTCTTGGACTCAAGGATTTGAGGGATTGAGGGGACACTCCCGCAAGAATGATGCCGTTGACGGCCACGTCAGCGTACGTCCAGTCCTTGACGGGCTTGTCAATTTTGGAGGCCAAAGCATTCAGGATCTTCTGGTTTTTACAGCTTGTGATTGTCGCCCCGAACAACTTTATGGGAACATTGAGAAGCGTGGCATCGTTCATCACTTTCTTGGCCACGCCCAAGGGAAGGCCGCAGAATACATTCCCGAGACTCACAAATTCCAGAACCTGTGTTTGAGTCAAATCAGTCTTCTCCGTGATCCCTCGGGCCTTCACGTACTCAACGGCAACTGCTGAAGCGACGTCCTGATTGATATCCATGGACCCTAGCCTGGACAGCGGTTCTAGCATCAACGGCTCCTTGTATTTCAGCTTCTCCGGCACGTCTTTGGCGGCGGCCGAAACGAGGGATCCCATGAGTAAGAGTGCTCCGCCCTGAATGTCGCCTCTCGGCGTGAGAACCAATTTTTCAGCTCTTCTATACATGAGCTTCCACACGGCCATCTTGGTGGAGTCATCAAGGTCGAGACTGCCCAGGGTTTCCAGGCACTTGAACAGTTCACGTTCCGGCCATGATTCCAGATCTTCAGCGGTAATGGCGGATCCGGCAAACTTGGCGAATGTGAGTCCGAAACAAAGCGAGGTGTTGGATGTGGCAACTGTCTTGACGGCATTGAACTCCGTCACGTTGAAATCCGGATTAAAAATGAGTTCGATCGGTCTCCCTTCCGGACACACGGTTATTCTGCAAAATAGAGATCTGGACATGCCGAGATCTTTCTCCGTGACTTGAATAAGTTGTCCCAATTTCGTCACGTGAGCGGAAGTCACTGACAAGATGCTCGTTGTCAGCGTTTGGAATTGGATATCGGTGAGTGAATCTCGGTTGCTTCTGATGAAGGCGGTGATTGCTCTGCTATTCAACGGGACTTGGGATTTCTCAACTCCGATGATGTCAGCAACACTCTGTCTGACGGAATCGGCCTGGACATCCTGGAGAGCTCTCCATTCCTTCAATTGCTTTCCAGTCAAACGTCCCTTCTTGTACAACTCTCTGAGCATGTTCGGCACCACTGTGTTGAATGTTACTCTGGCCTCGTTGACGGCATCCGAATCACTCTCAGTCACCAACAACTCTGGTTTGGACGTGACGACCTCAGGATCACCGACAGGAGCCTGATCAAAGACAAAGTCCAGATTCAACAGTGTCGATTCGAGCAGCAACCTCTTGTATGATCCAATGGACATGCTTCCGTTCGATTTCATCAGGCACACCTGGAATAGGAACAAAAATGATCAGAATTATAGGTCGGAGATCGGGATCGGGAGAGAATTCATAAAAATAATAGTAATAGTTCATTACCTGTTCAAATGAGGTGGCTGATGAAAACCCAGGAAACATATCATAAATCTTGGCCAAACAACTGGTCTCGATCAGATATGGAGTTGCTCTCCGCACAGATTCTTTGTTGATGCTCATGATATCTTCATCATTGAGGATTGTAATAAGATCACCGAGATCAATCAGGTCGGACATTGACCAATTTTTCGGTGAGCCATATGCACCCAGGATGATCTGAGACCAGACTTTGCGATGTTTTTCGGGGAGACACGGGCATTTTGAGTCATGTTCCAGCAGTGAGACAAATAGTTTAATATCTGATCCGTCCAAGGACTTGACGTAGTCTCCGGCGAAAAATGAAAGGGATCCTAACTTCCAGAGATGTAAAAATTCCAGGAATCCGTACCTGGACGCCACTCCAGAAGCTACAAACTCCATGGTATCAAAATCAAGTAAAGGCATCAATTTTGGCAATGAAACTTGACCAACGAGTCTGACGACTTCCACCATGTCCGTTTCGTCAGTGAAGAGATCAAACATGTTGGGCAGCAAGGCCGTGAGGAATTGTCCCTCTATAACATTTTGTTCGGCGAAGGTCAACGTTCTCATTTTGGATGATTCCGGATATATCTTGGATTTGAGGATCAGGTAGTCATTGAGAAGTGTGCTGAAGCATTTTCTAACGGAGAGAGGCAAAATTTGGATCTTGCCCTCGACTTCTTTGGCCAAGTTGTTGAACTTGGCGATGGAATCGATGGCTTCCAATGGCGAAATCTTCCCATCCAAGCACATTCTCTTGATTTCCATCTGGTTGTTGGATGAGGTAGCTCGAAAGACAACGGGTGCGATGTAGTTGAGCAATGACGACGACGAGGATGAGTCTGGAGATTCGTCCACTATCATGACGTTACTCTCCATATCTTTTTGCGCTTGAGCATATCTCCAGAACACGCTTATCCTTTGCGACGGCAGCAACTTGTCGTAGTACGTCTTGTCTATCAGCATCTCCAACTTGTCCATTATGATTTTCGACTCGACTTGGGAATTCATGATGAACTCAAATGGTAAGATGGAACCGAGACTGTTTGGGATTTTTTCGAGCGTCTCTTTCAGCTCAACCTTATCGGGCCGGATCAGATCCCTGAAATATCCGTAAAGTATGACCATATTTTGACCATCGGTTAAATTTGATGATCCGGCAATGTCCAACAAGGATGCATTCACAGACAAGACATTCTGGTCGATACTTTCTTGAATCTCCAGCGGCGATCTTAACATCAACATCGTGGGATCGCTCGAGTTGCTCAGCGAATCGACATCATAACCACTTTGTAGAGCAATCTGCAATACAGAAGGAGGTCAATGTCACAGTGTCCTACTCTACTAGACCTTGTAGAGTCTAAGTAGAATAAATAGTATACATACGGCGCCATGTTGGTGCCATTTCATGGAGAGTTACTTAGAGATGTACCTAGTAGTAATATAATATCATACCTTCAGCAGTTTTGTCTGATCACTATTTTTCCTTGTTAAATCTGACCACAGAACACCATCAATTTGAGAGACGTCGAGTTTACCGAGTAGATCTTCATTCACATCAAATGCTCGGATGTTGTTGAACGGCGACATCAGGAGTTGAACCTGGAAACAAACAAGTGAGTGAGATGTTCGCCTTTCATAGAATGAAATGAAGTGAATGAATATTTACTTGAGATGGTCGTAAATGTTGAAGGGTTGACTTCAAGATGTTTATGGTGAGGTTGTGCTTGTCTTCATCCCACATGTCAAACCAGTCAGCAAAGATGTCGCCGTCAGACGCACCACTGATCAAAGGACGGAGAAAATTGTTTGAAGCCAACTCTGACATATTCATCACCCTTTTGGCAGTTTCATACCAAATTTTCTTGGTGGTAATTGGAATGTCAATCCATATTTGTTCATCGAAAGATCTGAAAATGGTTGATGGTTTATGAAATACTGAAAACAAAATATATACACTACATTTTAATCTTACCCAGAATCTGCCATATTTTTTATCGTACTTTCTTGACCT
Organism: Dryodora glandiformis; assembly: GCA_031471255.1. NCBI lineage: Eukaryota > Metazoa > Ctenophora > Tentaculata > Cydippida > Dryodoridae > Dryodora > Dryodora glandiformis. The sequence continues at coordinate 9,709 of JAUELJ010285349.1, forward strand.
TCATCAGCAACAAAATAGTCAATCGGGCGAAACAAAGTCAGTTTGACAGTGTCATCTAGAGGAAGATGTGCTGCCGGAGTCTTGATTCGCCGCAATGCTAGATAGACCAACTTCCGAATCGTCTCTGTGTCATCGTACTCAATGTTGGAGTTGATCAGGGTCCTGAGGCCTGTATCAATCACTTCTCCCAGTTCGATCATCCTTGCCATTTGAACCGGATCCAGAGGACCTTTCAGAATGTCACTGAAAGATGTCCTAGGTCCAACTTTATCCTTGAAAATCGAGAGATCCAGAAATCTCCAAGAGCCGTTGAACAGAACATCTCTGAGCACAGATTCTTCAGGAAAGGAGTCAGCCAGGAGAGCAGTTTTGATATCAGCCTTGAGATTGATGAGGAATCTCGGAGGAGGATCATCGCCAGCATCTGTCAGACAAAAAAAGGGGGTCGTAGTTTGTTGTAATGGAATAAAGATGGCGCGTTTTCATCTTACCCTGTCCGGAGAGAAATGTAAAGAAAGCCCTGTCCAAGCTTCTTGTGGGAGTCGTTGTCGTTGCATCAAAAGAAAGAGAAGATGATGAGATCTGACTGGTGCCAATTCCAGCATCTGTTGATTGACTTGATGTGAGACACACAAAAAAGCCCAAGATGACAAAGCCTATCCCTTGGCCTTGACCTTGGCCTTTCCATATCGTGATCATGTTTTCACTTTTCAAGATTTTTCTTTCAGACTCTAGAAAAGATCAAAATGTTCCTACAAACAGGATCATCTTCTTGCAAAACTCAAAGACATTATTTGTAAACATACCAAAGTATGAGATGATTGTGCATGCGATGCGACTACAGTGAAGACGTACATTTTGAGAAAAAAATCCCGTCTCTTTGCACTGTCACCTCATGCAACCTTTACAAACTTGATCGGGCTGTATCCAGATCCAAAAAATCGAATTTCGGCTAGAATACATTTGTTGATTATTTAATATTATATACATACATATACTACTACAGCCTCCGTCCTTGAAACTTCTAGAATTTCTTGATGGAAAAAAAAAGGCTGAAGAGTTAATCCAAAATATGCGGCAATGAATGAACTCTACTTAGACTTGAGTACTTACTACTAATCAAGTTATGGTCTATATATATGCATATTGGCATGCATGATGTTTTATATACTACACATACCAAGTATACCATGCAGTATACTTACTAGGGTTTCCAGGACATTTTGGTCATCGGGCCAAATCAGAGTGAGACCTGTCAGAATTTGGTTATAACTTTAACTATAACAACTTTGCTCTGACTGCGAGATTCGGCTTGACTTGTAGTATAAAGAACTGATTCATCTGACAATGAAGTGATTTTCATTCCACCCTCCGTGTGGCTCAATTTGGTCACACATGGGGCCAGTTGGCAACCCTTTCAGCTCACTCTGGAAAAAAAACGATGCTTTCGCATTACATGGTTTTGGTCTATATAAATGTAAAAATACCAGCAGCAGCTTAGGTCGGTCGGTGGTTTCTTTTCCCCGATTAGTACCATAGATTTAATTAGCTTTTGCTCACCATATGGTTTCAAATTGGCCTATGGAAATTATCAAGTATATAAGGCCATTCAAGTTGAAGAACCGCATCACTGCTCACCAACGAAGGTAAGAATGATGTCTACTCTACTTTAAAATTTCCCTTGGACTCTATATAACACGACACATGTGCTTACTCTAGTAGTATCATAAAAGATTTTATGTATTTACTTTTTTTTAAATCTTTCCCTTGGGCTTTGGGCCTAGGGCTTTCGGAAAAAAAGAATTCACCTGGCAACCCTGAGTAATGATACACTGGGATAAAAAATATGAAACTGCTCCAGGTACGAGAATAAAATAACAATGTTTTTTCAACAATAAACTTATTTGACATCAAAGTGACTCTTTGAGAAAGTCCAAGTCGAACGAATTGAGCAAAAATACAAATTCAATCAAAGAGAACAACTTCTGAAATTCAAATAGCTCAATTCTATTTTTGATGCTTCTTTGAACAAAGGGGATGGTGTCACGGCCTACGGGCCTTGCTTGTAATTTGATTTCTGGCGGCCGGGAGCTGCCGCGTTCGTCTTCATATACTAGTACAGCACCTAGGTAGCCTCATACAATAGAGTCAATTTCCTCTTCCAGATCCCAATTTCGGGGTTGTGGAGCATGAACAATTCAAAATACATGTGCCTCTGGCTCGTCTGTCTGGGTGTCCAGCTCGTGATCGCTGAAGATGTTGCCACTGAAGATGAGGATCAGAAGGCTGAGGTTCGCAGGTCTGCGCCTGACGACATGAACTTTTTCGCCGCTCGTGGCAGGCGCAGTGAGGTCGGAGCCGGATCAGGTTCGCCGAATGACTTTTTCTGGGCCAACAGGGGCAAAAAACGGTCTTCCGATCACGCCATTGCCATGAGAGACAACACGTTTAATGCGCCCAGACCCAATGGGTTCTTCTTTCCTTCCAAATTTGGAAAGAGAAGCGGAACTTCATTCAACATACCACGCCCCAATGGTTTCTTCTTTCCTACATCCGCCGGAAAGAGAAACAACTTTAACATCCCAAAACCAAATGGATTTTTCTTTCCATCAATGATGAGTATGTGATTATTTTTTTCTTTAATTGTTGTTTCCCACAACTCAACTCTTCATGGTTTCAGCCGCATCCAAGAGGTCAGACTTTAATCTCCCAAGGCCGAATGGATTCATGTTCCCAACAAAGAAGCAGCAGGGCAAGAGGTCAGCAGCCGACAACACTGTCGACTTTGAGTTGATTGCGGAAGAAATGAAAAAGGCCGGCATCAACATTCCAAGGCCAATGGGATTCTTTTGGCCCGGCTTTGTTCAAAAGAGAGGATCAACCAACACCTGGAACGTGGCCAAGCCCAATGGCTTCTTTTTCCCATCCCTCACCAAAAGCTTTTTGGCCAATCAGAAGAGGACGAGTCAGGAGCACGAGGACTACGAGGACCTCATCATGAGCCTCTTGTCCGATGTGTTCGAAGACGATGCGGTGTCTTTGGACCTTCATTCACATGGTAAGAGATCGGCCGACCTCGATGCCGAAACTTTTTTTGCCGGGCGAGGGAAGAGAGCGTCCGCTGACAACGAAGACATGGACCTCGACGCCTTTTTTGGATCAAGAGGCAAAAAGGCCAATGACGGCAACACCATTGACCTCACCAAGTTTTTCGCCGGACGTGGTAAAAAGGCGCCGCAGGTGAATGACATTTTCTTTGCCGGTCGCGGAAAGAGGAGTGCCGATGCCGGCACCGGCGCCGACGTTGCAGAATCGTCATAATGAGCGCATTCTTTCAAAATTGTATCCAAAGCAAGGGAAAGGGGGGAGAAGCCTATTTCCGTGCCCCGCTTCAATGACATTTTCCTGATGTCCTCATTACTTTGTAGTGGGCCCATTTTACTTTACCAGAGGCACGCTTGAAAACAAAACAAAACTAATGTACTAACTACGAGAAGAATACATAATACTATAGGGAATTGCTATCGTTGAGTAAAGGACAATTCATGCATTGATGTGCAATTGTGCCTCTCTCTTTCTAAACCCATTGCAAGATTATTCCAGACATGCGACATAAGTAGAGGTATAGGTTCTTGGACCACTTGGGATTCCTCAAGGATGAAATCACAATAATTGGATGGGGTGGACATTCTATTAAACTTTCTTCTCTCTTCAAACTTCTTCTCTAGTATCTCATTTTTTTCGCCTGTCTCTTCACGTTGGTCTTTTTTTTTCAAGTGTGCCTCCAAATGAATCAGAAATGTTGCTCCATGTTTTGTCCATATCCATTATTGACCTTAGTTTATTTCCCTATATATACTTGATGTATAATAGTATTCTTCTTCTATTATCTACTACTACATAGTGTGTGTACTGTATATATACACTAATTATACTATAGATACGGTAGTAACAGCTCTATAAAAATGTTGCTTTCAATAGTATTGTGAAGTATTATACTATAGGTCTGTGTCTTTGTTTCATCGGACATCGTGTCTGTTTAACGCCCAATGGGTCATCAACAATTATCATGCAGAGATGCATCATTAATATATAACTTTATATTTTATGTATATGTATGTATTGCGCGCGCAATTATTGTACTATATTAAATACTATTTGTGTATAAGTATATCAAGACAATGCCTATAATCAGCCACTTTATGATATCTGGTATACTAATCAGCTGCTGCGTAGTAATGGAACCATTAAAATATATACATAACTAGTAAAGCAGTAATGCATATAGTATGTAAAGTGCAATTTCCATATAATTTATCTGAAATTATCTCCAAATACTTGTACTACACAATGACATTCTTGCATAATATATATCTTAGTTGCATTTTAATAAATGCTCTCCATATATAAAAATAGACAACAGCACAATGGAAATGGCATGAGATGAGATCACAATTTCAAAGTGAATGAGAGTGAAGTTGGTGCCGACTAACCCAACTATACCAAACTATAATACCAACAGGTTGCACCTAGTTGTAAAACAGAATTATACCGTATGAAGAGTTGCTGTGGAATAACTCCTTCAGGGAACACTGTACTCCA